>CAUYON010014392.1:0-50580 GCA_963573935.1 Arctocebus calabarensis | reverse complement strand
ATGTGAATCCCTCACTACACGTATTCAAGTGTACAGGACACGCGCCTTGTTTTTCTACAAAGTGCTCTATTTTCTGTTCTAACAGCATATTCTGCTCAAGAGCAGAATGGTTATTGCAGCCCAATTCATAATTGCTAAGTCATGGAAGAAGCCCAAGTGCCCATCAATCCACAAATGGATTAATAAATCGTGGTATATGTATACCATGGAATATTACACAGCCTCAAAGAAAGATGGAGACTTTACCTCTTTCATGTTTACAAGGATGGAGCTGGAACATATTCTTCTTAGCAAAGTATCTCAAGAATGGAAGAAAAAGTACCCAATGTACTCAGCCCTACTATGAAGCTAATTTATAGCTTTCATATGAAGGCTAAAACCCAATTATAGCACAAGAATATGGGGAAAAGGAGCAAGGGAGGGGAGGGGAGGGAGGAGGATGGGTAGAGAGAGGGTAAATGGTGGGATCACACTTATGGTGCATCTTAGAAGGGTACAGGTGAAACTCACTAAATGCAAAATACATATGTTTTCATGCAATAACCAACAAAATCCCATGAAGGTTATGTTGAACAGCTTGATGAAAATATATCAGATTGTATATGAAGCCAGCACATTGGTACCCCATGATTGTACTAATATACACAGCTATGATTTAATAAAAAAAAAAAAAAAAGAAAGAAAGAAAGAAAGCCCAGTGTCATCACTTTCGGATTGCTTCTGTTTCATCAAGTCAGGATTTTGTCTCTCCCAAGACTGTCTTTCACTTCCCAAGAGTGCACCTTAGTTCTAACAGGTGGAGGAGTGTTGGGGTGGGGCAGGGCTGATGCACGGTGTCACAGCACTGTGGGGGGCATCAGGGCACTGCCTCTGTGTGTCATACCCCACCCTCGGCAGCAGCATCCATTGCAGGGTTGCCTGACCAGCTCATGTATAGCCTCGCGGCCACCAGATCTGCCCAATCTTAACGTTCTACTGCTCTGGGCAATATGGATGTGGTAGTCTGTAACTGCATCAACTTGGCTAAGCTAGAACTACATTTCCCAGCATTCATTTCCTATACAACTTCCTGTTGGAGTTGGTCAAAAGATGATGCGCAGGATTTGAAAGTGAAGCAGAGTCATTTCTTTCCTAAGGCTGTCACATTTAGATGAGATGAGTGACAGTTGTAGGCACAGATTCTAGTGCGTTCTCATTCTCCTTCACTTATGTGCACTGGGAGAATTAGTTAGAGACTTCTCTCTAATCAACAGCCCCAGTCAGACCTTTATGTCCCCAGCTTCTCCCCCAGTCATAAAGAGTCGCTTTCTATAATAAAACCCTTGTTCCATAATGGCCACCACAATGGCTCTGCTTCCTTGACTGAATCCTGACTGATGCGATTATTTGCATCTTCAAATAACATTAACATTGGGAAGCAGTGTTATCTTCAGAATAGGACAAATCTTGCAAAATGATCTTGCAAAATGAAGCGTTCCACAGCATGGTCTGTAGTTGTTCCCAATATCCATTCTATGCTGATTCCAGGCCATACCTATAAGTGTCGGGTGGTGTCATGGTCATGCAGCAAGGGACAACCATGTGACAAAGCTCTGGCCAACAGAATATGAGAAGAAGAATGAATCAAACATCTGGTCATGCTCTGAAAGGGTCTCCGTTTTGCTCTTTCCCTTGCAGCTCGGTGAAATGCAGATGAGGTGGCGAAGAGCTTCTGGAAGCTGGGAAGACCAAACCAACACCCCGAGAGATATAAAGTAACAAGAAGAAAAGCACGAGGGCCCCAGATGACTTCCTCTCTGGACCACCTACCAGTCTGAACTTTTACGTGAGAAAATTAAGCCTTCTACCTCATTCAATCCACAGCTATTCTGGGCTCAGTTAAAGAAGCTGAGCAAATACCCTATCATCCATCCCACAGGGCCATCTTCAATCCACTAAGCCAGGACAAAGTGGGATAAGAACCTTGTGGGTGGCTCGGCACCTGTAGCTCAAACAGCTAAGGCGCCAGCCACATACACCTGAGCTGGCAGGTTCAAATCCAGACAGGCCCACCAAATGACAATCACAGCTGCAACCAAAAAATAGCCTGGCTTTGTGGCAGGCACCTGTAGTGCCAACTACTTGGGAGGCAGAGGCAGGAGAATTGCTTGAGCCCAGGAGTTGGAGGTTACTATGAGCTGTGATGCCACGGCACTCTACCCAGGGGGACAGCTTGAGGCTCTGTCTGAAAAAAAAAAAACAAAACCTTGTGGGTTCTCACCGCATCCCATATCTATGAGCCAGACGTTGGGCAGAAGCCCCCAAACTCTCTTCCTCGGAAGTCAGAGTCAAAACCATCTGAGGATTCTTTCACCCTCTGTCTCTCCAGGGAACAGGGTGACACTTGAACTTATTCTTCCACAAATTTTCCCTCTTTCTTCCAGCTCAGAAACGTTTGATCTTTTCTTGTGCATAAAAGCAAGCATCATCTCTGGGTCTTCAGTTAATTAAAGCACCAACTTTATGGCCTGGAGTCGGACCAGGGTCCTCCTTCTGTACAATTGGTCACTGCTGGGCTCAGGAGGAGCCTGCCCTGCCAACACCTTGACTTAGCCTGTTGAAACTGAGTTTAAGGTTATGAAGCAGTTTGTCACCTACTTCAAAATCCTAAAACTAACCGTTGAAAATCAGCGTTTCTGCCCTAACAACCATGCCCCATGGGGAGTGAGTCTAGAACGTGTTCGCTGCTACCTGTAAGGAAAAAGGGACGGCAATTAGCTCTTGGCAGAATCATCTCACACCTGCAATGTACAGAGAGTGCCACGTCAGGCATGGTCCATTCCCTCTGTGACCCAGCCTTGAGGACTAATTTTTTCAAGTTGTGAAATGGACATACTATAAGCCAGACAAATTAAGTGACTTGCCCACACTTACACAGGCAGGAAGTGTTGGAAGAGAAATTCATCTGAAATTCATGCTTTTTCAGGTGCGTTTCTTTGCATGGAGTGATGAACTGGAGACGGATGTGGGAGTAACACGGGCCAAGGCTTAGTGACATGTAACCTTGGAACTCGGGCTAAGGACAATGGACTTTTGCTTCTCTCTTAATTTTTATATTACTTTTATTTGTTTGGTGTAGTAGAACTTTGATGATTGGTTTTATTTCTTTCTTTTCTTTTTTCCTAAAACAGATCTGGGTTATGTTTATGTTTAAAGCAATCTTTTATTTATTATTTAACTTTTTATGTGATAGACAGAAATCTAATCACTAAGTAACACAAATCTCAAAATCATGTCTCCTTTCAGAAAAAAATAAAAGACTTAAACAGAAGCATAAACAAGCACGCTTTTTAAATAGTCTTTGGATTTCTAAACTCATAATATCACATTGATTATTTGATGACTTACATATAAAATATTAGTATCTTTTTCCCAGCATAATAAATGAATATTGAAAAAGGAATCTTGCCTTTGAAAACCTGTGACTTTTATAATTACTATAAATGTTATGTCAATGTTTTAAATGCTTTTCTGTTGAACGAAAGTTCTATTTGTCTTCTCCAAAACCACCAAAATGGTTTATTTTTCTTCTATGGATTTAAAGGTGAGAGTAAGAGGGAGTCCTGGAAGGAGAAGTGTATTCGTTTCCTGTTGCAGCCATAACAAATTACTGCAAAGTTAGTGGGTTTTCAACATCAATTCGCTCTTTTACAATTGTGACGGTCATAACTCCCAAGTCAGTTCCAATGGGCTAAGTCAAGGTGCTGGAGGGTGGGCTCCTTCCAGAGGGCCTGGGAGGAAGTTCGATTTCCATGCCCTTCTCGGCTCCGGGAGCCACTCCCACTCCCTGGTTGGCAGCCCCTTTCTCCATCTGCCAAGCACACCGCTCCCCTCTACGCCTGTCCTTCTGCTGCCTTCTCCTCCCGTGTCCCTCTTATAGGGACTGTTATTGTTCCCTCTAGCCCACCAGGTCCTCCAGTGTAACCTTCCTATCTCTCTTGATTGTATCTGCAATGTCCCTCTCCCCATGTCAGGTAACATCTTTTCAGGATCTGGGGACTAGGACATGATCTGATCGTCTTCGGGGGCCGTTATTTGGCCTATCACAGAGGGTGCTGGTCCGGAGGCCGTGGCTGTGGGAATGAATGGAGATCGAGGCAGGACTGCTGATGAAGAAGGTAAAAGGCAGGTTTAGAGACCAGAGGGTCCTGGTCAGTGTCCGCCACACATCTGCGGGGTCTTGTGCTAAATGAAAACATGGGTCCCTTTGTTCCAAAATTGTTGAGAATTCCAAGCACGGTGACAGCAGAGCATGAAGCAAGGCAGAGGCTCTTCTGAGTACAGGGCCCTGGGCAGCTGCCCCAGCTGCATGTCCAGGAAGCCAGGCCTGGAACTGGGTTAGAATGTGGGGTCTGTGGCATTGCTCATTCTGTAACGTTGGACAAAGCCATAAACCTTTCTTTAGCCTCAGTTTTCTTACCTGTAGAACAAAAAATAACTCCTATATTATAGGTAAGAAGGGGCACTAAGAGAGGGGTTTCAAGGGGGGTGGGAGGAAAACCCAGTCTTCTGATCTAGGAAGTCTGGAGGGCCCATAGAATGTGGGTACCAGGTAACTTAGGTAACCAATGACCAATAGAAAAAGACAATCAGTGACCAATAGAAACAGCAATACGGCCTGGAGGCACAGACAAGCCAGTGAAAGACTTGTAACCAACTTCAAGCAGAGAATATTTATACCCCTGCAGGTCTTTTTTTGCCCTCTCTCTTAGCTCTGCTCCTTCTTAAGAGGGAAATCCTCTTTGATTTTCTATCCATGCCGCCTGTGCCACCCCAGTTTTATTTTCAGTTTGCATTTGTTTTTACTTTGAGTTACCACTGTGCCTCAGTTGAACTTTCTAGCTCAGCCAAGTAATCAAACCAGGTCAACTGGGTTCAGGGAACTGGAACCCCCCACGCCCAATACCACTGTAACAAAGGACCAACAGCTTGCTGGCATAAAACAACAGGAATTTATTCTCTCACGGTCCTGGAGCCAAAAGTTTGAAATCAAGGTGTTGGCAAGATGGGCCCCATCTGGGTGGTGTGGGAGAATTCATTCCATGTCCCACTCCTGGTTCCTCATGACCGACCCTGATCTTTGTGCTCTTGGGTTTGTAGACCTATATTGCTCCAATCTCTGCCTCCGACTTCACTGCACCTTCTCCGTGTTAGCAGAGTTTTGGAAGGAAGTTATAAAATTTGTTCACCTTTATCATGAAAGTTAAGTTTATTGGAAAATGATGGAGGATAACTGCAGGCAGAATGGGAACCCAAAATCCCATTCTTGGCAAGAGAAAACACCCCCAGAAAAAGGGGAAAATTAAAAAGGAAGCCAAGTGAGTTCGAACACAGGAAAGTCAGCTAGTTTACCTTCAAACCAGCTGCTGCTAAATTTCTTATCTGAGCAAGTTTCCTGCTTTTCCCAGAGCTCTGGCATATTAGGGGTACAGCTTACTGACACTGGCTAGGTCTGTGAACACTTTGAAGAAATAATGGCCACAGAAGATGCTGTGGCAAGGCCTGGAAAGACACATTAACTAGGCCGTTTCCTGCCCAGTAAACAGTCAAAGTAAATACCCATGTGTATTTGGCAGGGGCAGAGATGAAAGGAACAGCTCAAGCCCTGAGATATGGGAAGGAGAGCTTATATCCCTTATCGCGGAGGAAGACCCTCTGTGGTGGTGAGGAGAGGAAACGTCCTATCTCCCACCAATTCTTGAAAGGAGATTGACACCAGCAGCATTTCACTCCACAGTGCACTAGCAGAGTTTAACACCTTCCTAGGAATCTGTGTGTGTGACCACAGACAGGAGGATGCCCCCACCCAAGGCTCAGGTTCCCGATTTCTCAAGACTGCTCAGACCCTTAAAGTTAATGATTATAGAAACAATAGGAGCTGATCTGCTCACTCGGGGAAACTGCTGGCCCTTGGATCCCTTCCTCAGCTTACCCGCTGGGCTAATGAGCAAATAGCCTTCAAAAAAAGCTGAGTGGAAGTGACACTCAGAAGCCCACCCGCGGGCGGTGGTCCCCTGGGTTCCCGCCTTTGAAAATTCTATTCTGTGTGTCTTGTCTCTCTTTCTCGTCCTTATCAGTCAGTCACCACCAGATCCACAGGTCTTAACGGACCCTACCTCCAGGACGGGACCCCAGCAGATAACAGAAGATCTGAGCAGACAGTTGTACAGAGAAAGCTCCAAGCTCTGGAGCCAGAGGAACAAGGAGTGAATCTGCTCCCTAGCTGCGGGGACTTGGTGGTGCCCTGTCACCTCTCTGAGTCTCAGTCTCCCCATCTGTGAAACAGGGATGACAATACTCCTCACGTATGAGGAAACAAATGCAAAGAACTCAGCACAGAAATTGGAACATGGAAGGTTCAGAATAATACTTCTTTCCCCGTCAGATGGGCGTTTTAGAAAGAGGGCTCCAGACGTCCTTGCGCTCCACGGTATAATACGACACTCATATTCCCTAAATTGACTTCACCAGAGGCTAACGAGCTGTTTTCTTTCAGTTCAAGCAAGATATTTTCCTGGCTATGTTGTAGCTGGAAAGAAAAGCAAGAAATATAGAATACACTGAACTTGGAAAGTCTTTCCTATAAACCCCAGCAGATTTATCACAGATGTCTGGCCCACTCGTGGCCTTCTCCTGAATTCTATTAAGAATAATAACAAACAATCAGGAAACTGAACCCCAAAGCCCAGAAAACAGCGTTCTGGGTCTTTGGCAAAGTGAGGTCATGTACACACACAAGAGACCTGAAGCCCTCCGGCGCTCCTTGGTCCCTGGGACAAGGCAGTCGGCAGTTACCGAGCACCCCTCCAAGTAGGCACCAGGCTGGGCCCTTCCCTGGGTGCACGCCAGATTCTTGCACAGAGCCTTGGGTCCCAATAGTCCCCATTTTTCATATTAAAAAACCTGGGGCTCAGAGAAGCTAAATAGTTTATGCTCAGGTTCTTGAGCAGAGTCAGAGGGGCTTTTTTATGATACAGAGGTTCTGCTGAACCGTGGGCATTTCTTCTAAGTGTCAGAGGGGGTTCCAATGGCCACATTCTGCTGACTGAGAACCACTGCCCCGCAGACTCCCAGGTCTGCCAGACTCGGGACAGGGGCCCCAGTTCCCAGGACTGGGACAGGGGCCCCAGCTCTGGCAGTATCTAACAAGGTAACCTGGGGCAAGTTACTAAATCCCTCTGAGCCTCAGTTTCTACCTCCGTCAGATGGAGATAATAAAACCCAACCCGTAAAGTGGTTTCAAGCAGGAATAAATGTGATAATGGACGCAGAGCACTTAGATTAGCGGCTAGTACACAGTAAGTGCTCACTAAAGCTTAGCTAGCAGTACAATTACTGAACAGCCTGGGGCCTTGAGCAATTTACATAACTCTGACACTAATGTCCTCTCCTGTGAAAGGAGGAAACATTTAGGAGACATCTTGCTCCACTTAGCCTTGAATAGGCCCCTATTAATACCGTCCTCCACTAACAAGGAGCAAGCAGTGAGTGCATTGGCCACTTAGGAGAAGAACCAATTCTGGGCGGACGAACTTGAGCCAGAAAACAATTCCTATTCAGGCCACTGTGGTTTTGTTCTGTCTTCCGAAGAGCTGGCCTCTCTCCTGCCAGCTGTGTCTGCCGCAGATGCTGCTGACAGGTCTGCAAAGGCTCCCGCTTGCTCTTCTCGTGACACGTCCTCATGCTTCCTGGAGTTATATAAGGGACCGTGCACAGCTGGGAGGGGAGTGACTAAGGTTGAAATCAAAGTGGGGGGCTCCAGAACCTGGCTTTGCTCCTGCAGTCTGCCCTCATGAGTGGAACCCATGTAGCACCCAGTTGTCTGTGCGTCCCTTCATTTCAAAACATTTCTTGGGCACCTGCTATGTGCCAGATGTGTGCTGGGTGCTGAGGACACAGAACTGAGCCATGAGGCTGGCCCTTGTGCTCACAGTCAAAGGCAGTTATGGAGTGAGAACAGCGTTGTGAGGGGGGAGAACAGATGCCTGGGAGAACTCTTACGGGGACCACGAAGGCAGAGGCCGGGTTTGTTTTTACTGGTCTTGGGGTTTGAGCTGCCTATAGCTCAGTTCACCGGTCTCTCCTCCGTTCGTGCTCAGGACACGGCACTGTCGCAGAGGAACAGTCCAGGCCTCTGTACCCGGCCTGTGTAGGTCACCTTTATACCCAAAGCTGAGGGCACAGAGGGCACAGTGGTTGTTCCACTGTGTGTAGCCTTTACCCTGAGCCTGAACCAGGCATGGAACAAGGATGGCCAACGGATAGGAAGGGTCAGGGAGGGCCGAGGCTGAGCACCCTGGGAGAGGAGAGGCACTCTGAGGGGCAGAGATGCGGCCCCAATGCAGAAGCCCCGTCTACACTGCCAGAGGGAGCAGCCGGGCTGGACCCACGACCTCACTTCCGTCCACACCCCAGAGCACCCCATGAGAGGGCCAACTCCAAAGACAGTGGTACAGTCTCAGGCACCCTCTGTCAGGACTGGGAGAAGGGGTGACCATCACCCAACTTTAAATACACCCTATTTTACGTCTGGCTTTTTTTTAGTTTTTCATTCTAGAAGCATCTGTAAGAATGGCAATGTCTGAGGCCTCCTCTAATCTCTGCAAACTCCCTCTCTGAGCAACTCTACAGGCTGCCAAAGGCCCCCTGTCCGCTACCCTTCCAAAATGGTGCAAAGACAGGAGTGGAGGAGGGGAGCGAGGCTCACACAGGTGGCGTGACTGCTGGACAGCTGCCCGGCGGCCGTGCACCCAGGGACATGTCATACGGGAAAGACGGCTGTCCTCGGGGATGAGGGGGAAGGCTCTGTGCCGTGTCCCAGCACCCTGGATGCGCACGAAGTCATCTCATTAATGTCGCCACACTCTCATTCATCAGGGAAACGTGGCAGACATTCCAAGGGAGAGGGGGATTTCAGATGGGGACTGAGAGAAACTTGGGGTCAGCCTGGGCCAGGAGAAAGCGCTCAGCTCCACTCGCTCCTGTGGGAGGGTCAGTTGTGAGGACTTAGTAGGAGACTGATGCCTGCCCTGCCCCCAGCACGCCGCAGGTGTTTAACAACGGCAGTGACAATATTTACTACGTGCATGTGCCATTCTGAGCACTTTCTGTTAACTCGCTCCTCACACCCACCCTGTGAGGCCAAGAAGAGCAGCGTTCACGCCCCCATTTTACAGACGAGGAAACTAAGGCATGAAAAGACAAAGTAACCTGCCAAGGGTCGCACGGTTAGTGGGAGGCTCGGATTTGAACGCTGGCTCCAGAGACAGGGCCCTTCACCAGTGTTATGCCCTTTTGTGAGCTGTTTCCCCCCATAAAATACAGGGTGTCCTACAGGCCGCCATACATACATCCACGCACAGGGAAAATGGGAAACTGAAGTCAAATGTGTCTTTATTTACAGAATACTCACCACAAAATTTTACAAATTATTTACAAAATATTTCCCTATGTGTTAATAAGTATTAAGAAGTGTTAATAAGCATATAAGTATTAAAAATATTAAAAGTACAAAATGTACTATAATAAAAAATAGAATGTGAGTTTGTTAATGACTCCTATTTATAGTGACCTTTGGGACAACCTGTAAACTAACTGCCTTTCGGTTCCCCTAAAATCAGCAAATTTCAGAAAAGACCCTGAGCACCACAGGGCCGTGGCAGCCACTCCCAAAGCAAGTGTCTGTGCACCCGGTGCTCCCCTCCCAGCCTCATCTCTCTTGGTGGAAGGTACCCTGGCAGGGCGGGCCCCCAGCCGCCTCTCCCAGACTGGTACAGAACCCTCTCCATCCGCAGGCCTGCGTTCTGTTTAGACATTCTTCTCAGCCACAGATAGTGCAGACACTTCAGAGTCAAGAGCAGTGAAGCGTTTACCCCAAATGTCCAAGAACAAGACAAATGGGGTGCCCCCACCAGGCACTCTCTTCTGACCCAGCAGCTGGCCACCCACCGCCGCCCTCTGGCCCTGACCCTTTGCAGGCCCCATACAGCTGGGGTTTCTCTCACTCTCCTGGTCATCATTTCTCACTGCTCACCCTGGGAGGGGAGAGGGGCCAGCACTGGGTGGGGGATACGTTTCACTGGGACATCTCCATCCGTCAGAAGCCTGTGCCCACCCAGAGAAGTGCAGAAGTTAAAATTCAGTATGCCTCTTCGAAGAGCCAGGCATCTCTCTCAGCATGCTACGCGCACACGCAGTTTCCTCCTCCGGGAAACGGAGGTACCGATGATACGCTGCTGTGCAAGGATCGGGTCACATCGAAAGACACGTTCGTGAACTAGGAGAGCCCTTGTCTTGCACCTCTCAGATAAGAAGCTTCCCGTTGTGCCTTTTCTTAGAACTGATCCGAGACTAGGGCTTAAAATGTCAGTGGCTCGGTATAAAGGAAATTGGGGAGCCCACCCCAGGGCAGCGAGATGCCTTGGAAAGAGTCCTGGCCTCATCCCAGTCCCCCGGCAGCCTGTCACTCGCTGTGTAACTGGCAAGTCCCCAACCCTCGCTGGGCCTCTATTTCTCCACCCGCAAATGTGACGGCACTGCTAACAGTAACACTGGAAACTTACACAGCATTCGCCATGTGCTATGCGTGGCTCCAAGAGCTTTCATACATTAACTCGTTTCAATAAATGGCATCAGATGAGGCCTGGATCTCCACATCTCCTCCCAGTTCTGCCAGATTGTGACTAGTCAGCCTGGTTTGGGGTCCCCAAATTAAGCAAGGCATTATTAATAGCCCTTATCTGGCCCCAGATGATCGGGACAAGCAGAGTCCATCCCTCCGTGTCAGTACCAGGCCCTGCGGTCTGCGGCAGCAAGGCTGGCCTTCTGGGTGTGCCCAGGGAGATTGAGGACACAGTCAAACGAGAAGGCAGGCGGGCAAGGGATCAGACAGGGGCAGCACGGAGCATGCTGGCCGGGCTCTGCAGCCCCATCATAAGACCCCCTTTGGACACCTTCCAGACCTGACACCCAATCCTCCCGAGCCATGATCCAGCTGGGTCCTTTCTCTGCAAACCTTTCCGTGGCTTCTCTCTCCTCGCTTGTGGATTAGAGGGAGACAATGAACTTGCTAAGGGACAAAGTAGTACTTGGGGCATGTATTAAACAGGGTCCAGTTGCTAACGGCCTGCCCCTCCTCTTTTCTGTCACCCCCACGCACTCCCACTGCCACCCTGCACGAGCCACAGGCCCCAGCCCCTCTGAAGCCTGTCAGTGTTGGCCCTTCTCCCTGGAGCATCCCTCTTCCCCTCTCCACCTGGCCACCTGCTTCTTGTTCTTGAGGACTCCAACTTTCTTGTCAACCTTCTAGAAGGGCCTCTGTGTACTCTCTGAGCCATGGACTTCAGCTGAATCATAGCTCTTTTCATAACCTAATCATCTCCCAATCACCGGAGAATAGGTTAGAACACAAACAGCTCTACCATCCATCAGGAACCAGGGTCAATTCCTGGGTCAACTCTCACTATGAACTTGGGCAAACCAGTTAATCTCTATGAATTTGGGCAAACCAGTTAACTTCCTTTAGCCTCAATTTTCCTATCTGTAAAATGGGGATAACCCCAGTGGAAGTGAGGAGTCCCTGAGACCACACAGGGACATCAGCCTGCAGAGCACATGTGGGGAACTAGTGCAAAGTGACTCTGCTCAGCCTTGCCCTTGGGTAATGGTCCTCCCCTGGCCACAAAAGAAGGGTTTGTGAATCCTCTATCTAGAAGGCCTGGTTCCCTCCTCCCTGCCCCTCTCTCCTGGGGAAAAGTGAATGAATGTACCAATGAATGGACCTAGTTCATTCATGGAATTGAGGCCTAGAAAATTCACATGAAATTGACCTAGGCATAGGAAATGGGGGTTCCACATTTAGTCCCAAGTGTAAAGTGAAGGAGACACCAAGGCACAGGTGTCTCCTCGGCAGTTGTCTAGCCTTTTTGGCCATTGGAGCCTCCAGTGGGGGTTAGAGGTCCCCCTCCTTGCCTGTCATCCAGCCCGCTGGCTCTTCAGCTGGCTGCTGCAGCACCAACATTACCAAGGAGGAAGTGGCAGGTCCACCAGCTCCGCTGAGCTGGCTAGGGCGCCAAATGTCCTGCATCAATTCTCCCTCTCTGAGTAGAAACTCCAACTGCTGATAGGGAAAAGGGGCGAAGACTCGATCTAACTGCATCGTGCTGAATCGGGCGATGATAGAAGGGGGCAGTTAGGGTTTCTCCAGAGGGAGACTGATACAGAGGTTCATGGACTGGAACCATCTTTATTGTGTGTGGCTTGATGACATTTCTGGAAAACATAAATCTTATTAGTATAATCAATAATAGGCAAAGGTAGAACAGCATCAGGTCAGAGGCACTTTTTCAGTGATGCTAAAAGAAAACCATATTAAGATTTTTCTTGCTGTTTCCTAAATGATAACTTCGAACTTTCTTTTGAGAGCAGAAAATTTTCAAGAGAACATGAATGGTAGACCACTCTCTAAACAGATTCTCAAATAGTGCAAACTTACAATAATGTGAAACAGAGGGGTCAAATAAACACCGAAAAGAGTTCCTTAGCAATTTAGTTAGCAATTTCATTGGTAACTTTGACAGTAGTTACTGGAATGGTGGCTGCAATAATCAGATTTTAATATTAGGAGTTGAACAGGAAGTAAAAAGATAATTCAATTTTTAAAAAAATGTTGTGGCTATAAAATAGCTTGCACACAGGAGAGCAAGGTAGTGATTTAAGATTGGAGAAACCTGAGTCTGTGTGTAGGTTGATGAAAAGGTACCAGTGAGGAAGGCAGAACATACGTAGTCAGAATATCCACCTGATGGAGCAGATAACAGTTATATTTTTTCTACTTATGGACCACTCCAAAATTTTGTGGCTTAAAGCAACACATGTTTATCATTTTTCCCAAATAGTTAGGTTGGGGTGCAGTTCTGTGGTCTCAGCTCGCTGAGATGATCTCTGAGGCCAGTCGGTGGCTTGCTGGTGTTCAATGGTATAGGAAGGTCTCTTAGAGGTGATAGTTAAACTCAATATTAGCTGAAGCAATGGCCAGGCCATGTGTCTCTCATCATTCCACAGAGGAGCCTGAGATTATCCACATGGAGATGGTGCCAGGGTTCCTAAGAGCAGCAGGAGAAGGCACACTTTATTGCACAAGTTCTTTCCAAAATGCTGCATCCCATTTACTATCATCCCATTGGCTACCACATGTACACAGCCAAGCCCAGCATCGCAATGAAAGGGTGTGGATACTGGGAAATATGAAGCCTTGGAGATCATCGCTGCTGAGATGAAATGTAGGTCTTCTGAGAAAGAGAAAGACAGCTGGTCAGAGAAATGAAAAAAATGATTACTACTAAATACTGAAAGTCCTTCTTAAGATGTCAAACCCCTAAGTTGTAGTGAGATCCATCTAAACACTGTTTTCTTTCTTTTCTGGCTGGGCTCAACAACTTGATTATAGAAATGCCAAGGTATAAGGTTGAAGCCACCCTAGGTTGGAATTTTACCAGAGGAGTGTTGTTGCTGTGGGACTCTGAGATGTGGGATACTATGTAATCTGGGTATGATGTAGAACAAAACCAGGAGGGGGAGGCCATACATTAAATGTATAGTTAAGAGTGTTTCGGTCCTGCTGAGTTCAAAGTGCAAGTGTGGGACACAGGAAATTGGAAAAGGGAAGTCCGGGGTCGGAGGAGGCCGGTGGAGTTCACGCTGCACAAGATGAAGCCCCGCCGGCCTGGCCCCAGAGTGTGTTTTACTGTAGTAAGGAGCAGGCTACAGTCACTAAGGATGAACCTGACAGAACAGGAAGACTCACAGCATACGTAACATCCATGTGGATATTGGGGTTTCTCAGAAACAGGATAATGGCAAGAGCTGAAATTAAAAGGAAGCCTGAGAATCACTGGTTTCAAAGACGTCTTCCTTTTCAGATTCTCTTCCCCTTAGTGGAGAAGATCAAGGCAAAAATAGGCCTTGTGTCAAAAATAAGTCTTTTGTGTCTCTGTGCTCTGTAAATATTAAGCACCTTTTATAAACAGTTGCCATTTCATTTCCTACCAAGGTGTTCCCCTGATGAGAGCTTTCTAACCCTCATTGACGACTGGAATTCCTTCTGAGCCTCGGTGCACACAGGTCTGAGACCTTCCTACACTCTTCCGAACGGATGTCGGTTCCTCCCTCTCCCTTTATCTTTGCTTTAGTGCCTTTACTTTCAGCTTTTACATATGTCCTTTTGAAATCTGAGCTCATCTGAGAACAACTCTCTAGTAGCTGATTGATTTCTCTTAATGTCTTTCCATTTTCTTCTATACTTGGGCCATTCTTTGGAAGGGCCACGTTCCCTCCTAGAAAGAACTTTTGTTCCTGGGCTGCAGCCTTTTTAAAATCGGAATTTAAAAATAAAAAAGGAAAGAAAAATATGCTTGAAAATTCTAGACCTGATATCCAACTATGACGAATTTCTTTTTGTTAATTAAAAACCCTACGCAATCAATTTTTCCTAAAGTTTGTAAAAAAGCATAGACTTTGGGATCAAGTAGATCTAAATTTAATCCTAGCTTTACCATTTATTATCTGAGAATCTCTAAGTGAAGTATCATTTGAATCTGAATTCTCATTTATAAAATGAATGGAGAGATGGTACACACTTTGGTTCTCATTGTGTAATAACTCGAATAATATATGTCTTCTATGTGCAAAGCCTGGTGCAATATAGACCAGTGATTGTCACCCAGTGTACTGTGAGAGGATCTGAGGTTGCCATAAAAGGTTTCAAAGATCATTAATTAAATTATTTTCCAAAGAAGTTCAAAGCACAGTTGGTATATTTCTTTTAACTTCCTTTCTTACTAACATAATTTAAATGCGCTGTGGAAGTTTATAGGTTCAAGTGTGCTGTGAGATAAAAAAGATTGAAAAACACTGAAACAGACACTCAATAGATGTTAATTCCTGTGTTTCAGTCTTAATCATGTATTTCTTTTTAGTCAGATTTAAGTTCAGAGATTTTGCTTTTTTCAAATTTACAACTATTCTAAGTTGAACTTTCAATAAGGCAAAAAAAAAATTGAACTCTTTAAAGTCCTAATAAATGTGAATATAAAAAGAATAAAACATGCCATTACTTTTTCTTCTTTAAAATGATGCTTCAAAATACTATTGCAGGCATTACTTCTACATTTGAAAGGATACAAGAAATGATAGGAAACACCTGGAAAGACCAACCAGCTAAGATAGTTCCAAGATTGCCACAGCTTCTGGAATTTTCTGTACTTACTGAAATTTATACTGTCTATTGAAAACTGCGATTTAATTCAAGTACACAATTAGGACCAATGTCACCTGTTATCAGAATTTAGAGTATAATGCCTAACAAAGAGCAAGGTCACCAGAGGGGAAGGGATATCAGACAGGTATATTTAATGGCGAGAGAGGTAAAGAAAAGGTTCAGAGGATTTGGTTTTCTTTAAGTATAAGGTAGAATATCTGAATACTACTGCTATTATCTGCATTCTTACTCAAAGTTAAGCAAATCTTAGAGTTTCTAATAATACATACAATTTTGAGGGAGAAGCAAAGGGCTAATAATTTGGCAAAGTATTAGTAGTCTAAGCCTCATTCCTGAGTAAACAGGCAAGGTCCCCCTCACTTTCTCTAAGAACTCAATCTTTTTTTTTCCCTCTTCATGTTTGAACTCTAAGAAACAATTAATTATTCATTAAATCAGAAGTAGATGAAACTTCAGTATAATAGAGAAGTATTTGCTCCTGCTGATTTTTATGTGAAAATACGATGTGATTAAGAATCTTTATTTTTTTGTTTTTTTCAGTTTTATTTTATTTTTTATTTTAAATTAATACGAGCTCACAGATTTTAGGTTACATCGTTCTCATTGCCAAGATAAAGTTCAAGTTGTAGTTGAGCCATTCACCCAAGGGTGTACTGAACACCCTCAGATTGTGCACATTAGTGAGATCCTTCCAGTTGTTCTCCTTTCTCCCTCCAATTGCCCCTCCTTCCCTCCTTCTCGCTAGACTATATTCATGTTTTACTGATTGTGTGGACATGCCATGGTTTATGTTGGTTTCATATTAGTATTGAGTACATTGGATATTCTTGAACTACTTTACTAAGAAGAATGTGTTTCAATGCCAGACAGGTAAACATAAAAGATATAAAGTCTTCAACTTTTCTTATGGTTATATAAGAAACTTTAAACAAACAAAAAAGTTGTCTCTTTACAAAAGGATTTTAGGACAATCTTGATTTTGGCAAGAACACAGAGTAGAATTCCATCGTGAGTTTGCAGCCAGAGTACCTGGTTGGGTTCCCTTGCATAAGGGACATCCTGATCTGACCAGCAAGAAGGCAAAAATACTGGCTTTTAGGATGGCTGTGCAGGGTCTAGCCCAGTAGGCAGCTTTATGTGAGGAGTGGAAGTGAAGTGGGGAGGGAGCAAGACCATTGAACACAGAATTCACCTTTTTCAAAACGTTCTCACATTTAACATTTTTGATATCGCCAAAATAATTATTTTGCTGTCAGTCACAGGAATATACTGACACAATTCAAAGAACATATCTTAGTTTGGAGGAGGTTAGGCTGCAGTAAAGACCCAATCATGCCGTAGAAGAAGGAGAAGGAAGACTTTGCTTTTTTCCAGACACAGCCATCTGAGGGGAGCATCTCCCCGCACTGTGCTGCTTTGGGCTGTGGAGTCACCTCTGGATCTGAATTCTTTCCATGTTCCTCTATCATTTCCTCGTGCCCTCTCATCTTCCACGGTTGAGTCTGGATAACAATAGTTTCCAACTGTGGACAGGAAAAAGTGAAGTCGGCCCACACGTGGTCTTATGTCTCCTCCCGGATGTGCACACAGCACTTTCTCTCCCAGTCCTTTCCAGGGAACTTAGTCTCCTGATCACATTATTAGCCAGGAGCATGGGAAATGTGTAAGTGCCAAGTCTTGTTCACTTATAATTCTGTCCATTCAACCTATGAGGGAAGAACAGATTTGGGGGAACAGCTGCCAGCCTCTGTCACAGAATGTATTATTTATCTTACAAATTCAAACTTGTCCGATTTCCAAACTATACTATCTACAGTATGCTATGAATATGTATTTAGAATTCTGTGAATTATTTTACAAATAACATAATTGTAATTTGTTGTTTGTGTACATGTTGAAAGTGGAAATTTGTATAATCCAACTACATCAAATACCTGATAATTTTTGTAACTTTAGTTTGAGATTTGTTTACCTTGGCATGCTGAGCTAACTTAAAAATGGACATGGCCCAGGCTTCTCTCAACTTCTTAGAGCCTTTTTATTATAAAGATCAAAGTAATGACTAAAAATTCCCTCTAATCCATAAAGTATCATACAAATTTAAGATTTTCTGAGTATTTATCATGCATTCCTGATGCATGATCAGTTCAAATTTTACATAAACATCTCAAGCCTTTTGTTCAGAGCTGGGTATGGTGAGTCTCTGGGGATGAGGGTGTGGATATTTCCATAAAAGAGCAATTAGCCTCCTTTGAAATTTTTCTCCAGTTATCAACCATGTTTGTTAGGTCCAGATATTTCAAAATGAAGTGACAGAGATAATTATACTGGAAACAGTTTGATTCATTCTAGGACTTTCAAAGCTGAACGGTTATAACAGAGAGCTGTCAATTTAGAAAGAATGAATGAAGGACAAATAATTGTAGGAAAAATATTAAGGATGAGGAAGGCTAGCAGGCTAGAGCAGAGGGCAGGGTTTCAGAGCTGAGGTAGGCAGTGCAGATCTGAATCTTGGCTCCAGTCCTTGTTTTTTTTTTTTCTTTGTAGAGACAGAGTCTCACTTTATTGCCCTCGGTAGAGTGCCATGGCATCACATAGCTCACAGCAACCTCTAGCTCCTGGGCTTAGGCAATTCTCTTGCTACAGCCTCCCAAGTAGCTGGGACTACAGGCGCCCACCACAATGCCTGGCTATTTTTTTGTTTTGCAGTTTGGCCGAGGCCAGGATTGAACCCACCACCTTTGGTATATGGGGTTGGCGCCCTTCTCGATGAGCCACAGGTGCTCCAGTCCTTGTTTTTTTAAGTGGCTTTTGTAAGTGAGTCTAGCTCTCGTCTCTAACATGAGGATAATAGTGTTCTGTTCATGGGCTTGGCTTAAAGTTTCAATGTAAGGGGGTGTGCAAAATGCCTCACACATATTAAATATTCAGCAAATGTAAACTACTATTTAACTCTCTAGAAGGCAGCCCAAGTTCTGTGACAATAGCCCTGACTTTGATTATGTCCTATACAGTACAGAAGTAGAAACTGTAAACATATTTGGCAAGTACTTGGTAGATATTTCACGCAGCTGGTTGTTGATTCTGGGGGCAGTCATGTTAGTAACCTGCAGTAACTCCAACATCATAATGACTTCAAAGCCAGTTGACAGTTTTCCATGCCTACCATAACTCTTTCCAATATTCCAAGACCCAATTTTGTCTAGACCTTCATATTCTAGAACCTAGATGTGGACTTCAATGAAGGAAATATTTTAATTGAAAATTAAAAACAAGACTCGGCACCTGTGACTCAACGGGCTAAGGCGCCAGCCACATACACCTGAGCTGGCGGGTTCGAATCCCGCCTGGGGCCGGCAAACAACAATGACGGCTGCAAGCAAAAAATGGCCAGGTGTTGTAGCAGGCGCCTGTAGTCCCAGCTATTTGGGAGGCGGAGGCAGGAGACTCGCTTAAGCCCAGGAATTGGAAGTTGCTGTGAGCTGTGATGCCACGACACTCTATCCAGGGCGACAGCTTGAGGCTCTGTCTCAAAAAAAGAAAAAAGAAAAGAAAATTAAAACAAAAGGAAAGAAAGAAAATAAGGTGAATAGTTATTTGCAATAAATTTGTTACTATTTTAGAAAGGACTTGTGGACTAAAAAGGCTTTAAAAAGTTGTTAGAGTCTGATTAGGTAGATTCCAGTGACAGGAGGGCACAGCATGTGAGTTTGGTGAGGGAACGTCTTAAAGATGGTACTAACAGTGGGCCTATATGAGAGAGAAATGGGATATTGGATGTTAGGTATTTGTAGTGGGGACAGGTGGTGAAATGGATAGACCCAGAATGAAATCTATTTCTGGACAAAGATGATGATAATAAAATTTAAGAATTTCAAATGATGCACGAGGGTAAAAAGAATTAATTCCATAAAGCAAATTGGCCTTAGAGCTCTTAAACGTTAGACAACTTGTGACATACGTAAGAAGAGGAGAAAGGACTTAATCTAAATTTAGAGGAAAAAAGGTACCACATTTCTGCTCCGGTTATTGGTTTTCTTCCTTGGAAATTGATTTGTTCTAAATGAAAATGTATTTAAGAACTATCTCAGGTGAGGACAGTTTTCATGAAATCATACGCTTCCCTAACTCCATCAGGTTTGATGAAGTATTCACGGTGCGTTCTCAAGTTCTCCAGGAGGACCTTTTCAGCCTGTGGTTGAGACATATCTGCTTAAGTAAATTAACGTTCCTGTTTTCTGTTTCCAGTGACTCACAGGGTAGGAACCACAAACTTAATTTCAAGTCTAGGTTAACTTTTATAACATTTTCATTAAAAAAGGAAATGGCGGTGCATCACCGTGCTTTTGATACTAACAAGTGCTGAGGAGTAAAATTTCCTCCCCCTGTTGGTCACCAAGACACCCACTGATCTACTCCTGGTGCTCTGAAACACGCATGTGTTGTAGATTACACCGGATGAAAGGTCCTGTGCTGTCAGCCCCACCCACGCTCTGCCGTGTCAACCTGTTGGCAAATTCTAGCTGTTATTCCCGCCAAATCAGTCAGCTGTGATGGAAACATCACTCTGCGGAGATGTGTGCTTTCTGTTGTAAGAATAAAAATTAGGGAGGTGACATGGTTGTTACACATGTGCCTTTAACAGTCACTGTAGGGAGACACAGGTTTCATTTTATTGAAATATAAGAACTGTTACTTGTCTTAAAAACAAATCAAAGTAAATACTGGCGTCTTCTTACAAGGAAAAGTTATGTTTTCTTTAAATGTAGGAAGGAGATTTAGGAAGGAGATTTCCCTCTTTAGTCAAACAGTGATAGTTGATCTTTATGTTGAGGGGGTCCTGTTGATTTTGACACAGATTTAATTCAATTAGACATTTTTATAGGTATATCCTTATGAGAATTTTATATGAAAGGGCCACTGTGCTTGGTAAATAAGATGTTACCTATGAAGCCTAAATAGCATGTTGGAGTCAGATACTACGAGAATCTTTCTCTGCTTTCTAATTTTTTTTTTTCGTTGTTGTTATTTTTGGCCAGGGCCGGGCTTGAACTTGCCACCTCTGGTATATGGGGCCGGGGCCCTACTTCCTGAGCCACAGGCACCGCCCTTTCTAATTTTTTAAATTTCTGTGTTTGGTACTGTGGTATTATTATTGTTTTCCTCCGTTTCTTCATGAATATCCATTTGAGTTTTAAAGCTGAACACCCCCAGTTTTTTACTTCACAGAATAATATTTTGGAGAAGTAGTAAGTCACCTGTTTACCACTTCAGTAAATTCGGGCAAACAACACTAATGCTTTTTAACATAACTGGTTTAAAAATGGCAATAAAAGAGTGAATTTGAGTGATGGAAAGAGATTTCTAAACACTCTATTGTGAAAAACTATGTTAATCTAAGCCTTATTTACTTCACAAAATTAATCAACAATCAAATATCTATTTTTTAAAAGATAAAATCATGACTTATAAGGTGTGCACACATCAAAAACTCTATTTCATGCTGTATCCCAGTGGTTAGTGCTCCAGCACCACACACCCGAAGCAGCGGGTTCAAATCTTGCCCTTGCCTGGGCCTCATTAACAACAACACCAAAAAAAAAAAAAAAATTTAACTCATTAATTAATGACAGAAGCAGTGAGATACACAGCAAGATTCAAAGAGAGAGCAGAGTTCACATGTTTATTGTGAAAAATGCTAAAATGAATTTACAAATGGACATAAAAGTGGCAAACCTGGTTAGTAGTCCACAAGGCAATCAGCAATCGCATTCTACAGACACAATTTACCTTTCTATGGGCAAAAATTGTATTACTATCAAATTTTTGCAAGTTTTCTGCCAGTTGACTTCTATGTGCACAGTTGTAAAATAATCTTCTCAAAGA
The DNA here is from genome assembly GCA_963573935.1 of Arctocebus calabarensis. Lineage (NCBI taxonomy): Eukaryota > Metazoa > Chordata > Mammalia > Primates > Lorisidae > Arctocebus > Arctocebus calabarensis. Next base: position 29,378 of record CAUYON010014392.1, on the reverse strand, counting down.
CGACCGCTTTGTAAAATTGTGTATCCCCCTAAAACTGTGCACAGAAAGGTATATATCCCTGAAAAATCAGAATCATCATTCCATTAAAAGGAAATCCTGTAAGCTCTCTTGTTTATTGGAAAATTTTACATGATTTTTTTTCAATGCTACATATAGGGAGAAACAGATATTAATAATTAATTTTGAAGAATGAAGAAATCAAGCAATCATAATGATGGTAGTTGGAGGCTGAGCGAACATTCAGTTGTCCTTTGTTCAATTCTGTACTTCAATTATTACTCCCTCGTACCTTCTACCTCTGTCAATAGCAAATTAAACACAATTTGGACCAGAAACCAGGCATTAATAGTGAGATCAAATGAAATGAGCAAGAAAAAAAAATCACTGCAAATGACCAAGAAAAAAAAATCACACCAAAAAATGGAGAAAAAGCCAATAGAAAAATGATTTGAAAGGATATACATTCATATATTCTTTTATTTAATAAACATTTATGAAGTGAGCATCACGCTTCTGAAACTTTCTTGTGATTATGAAGAAAATAACTTTTTTACTGTGTAATTAGTATATCCCATCTCAAATAGCTTAGAATTTTGTTTTCTTTTTATTGTTTTATCTTATATTGAAAGGTTTAGGGAAACATCATAAGTCTAATTAATAAGTCAATGAGTAATGTAAATGCCATGCATAATTTAAAATTTTAAAATTATATTTAAATGGAATATATTAACTTCATTAAAATTATATTTAATATGGGATATATTAACTTCAATAATTATTTAGTGTCATGGATATTCTTATTAGAATAGAAAATCTGGGATTATTCTGATCTTGGAATTTTTTTTTAATAATTTTATTGAATCATAATTCTGTACATTGGTGCAATCATAGGGCACGATTCATATACATTCAGAAATGTTTTGATCGTACTGTTACAGATAGCCTTCATGGCACTTTCTTGATCACTATATAAAGACATTGATACTCTACATTTAATAAGTTTCCCCAGTACCCTGCTAAGATGCACCGTAGGTGTGATCCCACCAATTGCCCTCCCTTCACCCATACTCCCCCCTCCCCTCCTATGCAGACATCATAATTTTAAAGGTGGGTCTACTTCTTCTTCCTTTTGATCAAGTAATATATTTTAGAGAATTTTATGGCTATTTCTGGAAGTTTTACTACAGATTGTCCGCAATAAGTCTTGAAATTTACCTCAACAAGAAAGTATTTTTTTTTTTAATAATAGAAGATGTTTTTCTATACTGTTAGACAAAATCTTTGTGGTTTTTTTTCCCTAGAAAAAAAATTTTTTTTTCCATTTTTCAGTTGTTAATGAACTGAGATAATTCTGTTACTTTAGCTGTGTCTACAATTCTCATCCTGTGCTTTGTTTTTTTGCTGGCAACTAGCAGGACCATGTCCAACTGCCCACAGCAGGTTGATCATGTACTTGATGAGTCAACTTTTATTGATTATTGTTCCTTTCTGATTTCACTCCTCCATTTCCATATTGATGATGTTTTCTGAATCTCTTCCCAACTATGCTAATTGTGTTTATATCATTATCTCTACGGCTGTATCTGGGTGATTGAAAACTAAAACTGCTTCCTTACAAAAAGGTACTTTATTTCCATGTGTCTCACCATAAAGGATTCTCCAGTTAGAACATTGTGAAGGGATTAAAAAAATCAAAAGTAGATGGAAATGGTCAGTGTAGACAGCAAATAGGATGCCTACAGTTAGTGGTATTTTCAAAGACATATTAAAAAATCTGATGAGAGGAGAAATATTCATGTCATGTCAATGCACAGTTGTACAGACAAATTATATAAGAGCGCCATTAAACTAGGCTTGATCCACCACTATGATTCATTAAGGTAATTAACAGAATAGCAAAGAACTCATAACACTATATTGGGAGAAACACTAGACTCTTAAATGTAGTATGGCTCAAAGATAGTCTGACACAATAATAGACTTATTAGAATATATCACCTGCCTTTGAAAGCCCTGATGTAGATTAAATTTATCACCAAACTGACCTAATGTAAGTTTAGCCCTTTATAACATCTATTTCAGAGAGGCAGGGTGTGGACACAGTCAGGAATGACATGTAATCTGCCCCTGCCTCATTGGGAAACACCATGCACATTTAGACCCAGCCTCTCAGATAAAGAGGACAGTATTACAAACAGGAAAAGACACCCAAATTAGCATCTTTGTAAAGAGATACCTCACGAATTTTCATGATAATGCAAGTTCACTCGCAAACATGATCTATGTACACACACACATGTATATGTGTTGACACAAACATATTTATGTATTTCAGGAATATACAGATCTTGAATGATCAATATATTCTCTAGTGGTTTAAATTAATTATTGCCACTTTTAAAAGCATCCTGTCCTAGTAAATCTTAACTTACAAAAGATTTACTTCATTGTGGACATCAAAAATAGTTATAGACTCAAAAATCATACTCATCGCAGAAAATAAATCAAGGCTGAAAGAAGTTAAAAAGTGGCCTAAAGTCTGACCTCCTCACTCACTGCCTTATCCATACTCTCAGGGTTTTTTTATCTATCTTTTCCCAGGTTTTTTTCTATGTTTATTACAGAACTTGATTTATACAATAAGTAGGTTCAAAGAGTGCAGCAGCTATCAAAGCAAAACAGATTTATACAATAATTGAACTGATTACACAACGACAGGAATGAAAATGTAACCTGAAAATTTGAACTAATTAGGATAAGTATTCCCAAAGAGCCGTGTGAATTGTTCTATGTGATGAATGCTGTCCTGCAAAACACCAGCAAGAGCATCTTGGAACTTTAACAATAAGTAAGACAAAGCAGTGAAAGATACACTGATGTTTTTTTTACTTCACTTGTATTTGAATTTTTGTAGAACCAGCCATCTGTTTATTTTCTCTTTATTTTTTAAATAAAATAAATACTTTTTCATTCCAATTCTACATTACTCCCATCCAGAGTTTTATAGACAGTTTAATCTTAAAGTGGCCTTTGAAGAAGAAACCACGGATCTAGTGAAATGCTCCAGCCCTTTTCGGAAATAGTCTCGGAGTCTTTGTAAATGTCAAAGGAGAGCCACAAATCTCAAATAGTTGCCAGAACTAGCATATCTCAGAATGTCACAATGATGCTTGGGTACATGCCTACCACACAGGGCTGTGAGTGAGTGTCAAATTCTGTGAAAATCATCTTAAAGAAGGATAACATTTTAGGAGAAGACTTCTAATTTAAAGTTTTATAATATTATGAAATGATAGCCTAGTAAAAGGAATGGAGCAAAGGATCTGGCTAGATTTGTTGATATTTATTTAATGGACATTTGGTAAATTTACCCAATAAAAAGGAACAAAGGGGCAAAAATAAAAGAAGACTAACACAGCAGCATGAAGAAAGTTCACTGAATCATTGTCTGTCATCTCACTGCTCTTCCCTGTGCTGATTGAATCTTCTATTACCCCATACTTAGATAATGCTGTAGAAATGAATTACCAGTTGTCTCCCTGAAAGATAATTGTCTCAAGTGCTATAGTAGGAATATCTGTTGACATAAGGTCAAATATAAGCTAGCATTCCCTGCATTATGCATAGTGAGAGGCAAGTTGACTCTTACATTTTCAGATTATAGGAAAAACTCATTTAATTATTCATGATAAAGAGAGAAACACCAGCACATATGCACATATGCCACATTCTAAAAGATTTATGTGATAAGTCAGCAAAATAACGTGGCAAAGTAGCATAGTATAATACAGTAATATTAATAAAAAAAAAACGGTTTCCATAAATTGATGCTTAAAATATAATAGATATTCTTATAAGTTTGGTTCCAGAAACTAGAAACTTAACTCAAATTGACTGGGGGAAAATGTACTATTTCATATGAATTGTGGTCCCTTTGTCTAATGTAGTTAGCTAGCCTATTGCCTCAACCAATACTTTGTAATCACATTGGAGAATTTCTTGAATACTGAGAAGTGACTTCTGTCCTTGAGTGCAAGGCTGATAAAACCCAACTCAGTTAAGCTTCCTGATTATTTGACATTGAATATGAATTTGTCTGGTTCCTTCTGTAAGCTATGAGAATGAAGTAAGGCCCCTAAAAGAAGACTGTTTGTGCTATCTTCTAAAACACAAACCTATGGGCTAAATCTTGAGATAGTTTTAATAAAAAGAATAGAATAAGTGAATGCCTGTATACAATCTTGAGAACTTCTTTCTCTAAATCTTTCCACTAATTGGAATAAGTCAGTGAAGGATCTTAGTGAATGAACATTATGTCTAGGATGCGATGGTCTTTTGATTTGTCAATTTGCAGGGCTAAAGCCTACAGTTACACCATCAAACTTAGTCTACATATTACTATGAATGTATTTTGTAAACGTGACTAAAGTCCATAATTAGGCAAAAACTTACTGACTTAAAAGGAAATTACCCCAGTATGAGTTGGCCTGATTCAATCTATTAAATTGCCTTAAAAGTAAAGCTGAAACTTTCATAGTGAAAAAGAAACTTTGCTGATGGATAAGCACTTTAGTTCTTGCTTGAAAATTCCGAAGTTTTCTTCCTTCTGGCTTGCCCTGTGGGTTTTAAGCTTGCCTTACCAGCACCTAAAATAACATATGATGTTTTCTTACAATAAGCATCTTAAAATATATCCCCTGTTGGTTTTGTTTCTCTGATTGGACACTGGTGCATATTTTGTGGTTCTAGAGGAACAGGATCTGGATGTTCAACAAGGATGAATTTCATGGATTGGTTCTTGGTTTTCTGGCATTAGCTCTCTACTTTAATTTACTGTATAGTCACTAATGCACCATTATTTTCAGTGGTAACGGGAAAATTGGTAGCTCTGGACATGACATTGAAACAGAGATTCACAAAATATAGCTATTGGATACTCCTAACTAAATAGCTAGAGAACAGGAGGTTCTCAGTGACCATGTATTTGCCAAGTTAGAACATTCTAATCAAAATAAAGAGGGTTATAGGATTTCCTAGCTGCTCTAAACTGCATTGGAGAAATTAGGAAATTGAAAAGATGAAGTATGAGTTTAAAATTCCCAGATTAAAATTTGTACAAAACACCTAAAAATTTCTATATCTACCCTAGAATAAATTCTCACCTGCTTAAGAAGCTTCAGAGTGAAAATTTCTGAAAGTCAAATAGAGAGCTTAATTCTGCAAGCTGTTGAATTACAACATAAATTGGATTCTCATCTGCTCAGTGCATTTTCTCATAAAATGAGGACACTGTTTGGGATAGAAGGGGATGATGAAAATTAAAATTGAGACATATGGGAAGATTCCAAATGATCCTTGGATCCAAGAATCCAAGGAAGATAAATCTAGGAAAGAAAACCTTTAATTTTTATGAGTCTTCTTTAGTGGTAGAAGTAGCCCATCCATCTCTACTTGAGAAAATTAACCCTCCTTTGCCTGAAAATCTCTAATAGCCTCCTCTGAGAAAGTTTTCTGTCAAGGTATGAGTGATTATCTTTATGATCTACACCTACCATCCTTCTTTATTTCTACATATAAGTAGACATCAGTTCTGATAGATCCCTAAGGATGAGATACAAGTGTGTTTCATGAAAACATGTACTGCATGGGACTCAATTATGAGAGGGAATTTACCTAATACATGCAATCAGTGAAACCTAATTCTTTATACCCTCAATGAACCCCAAACAATTAAAAAAAAGAAAAGAAAAAGAAAACGTGCTGCATACTAAAGGAACTGCATAATTTTTTCCAATTTAATAGCTTGAAATCTGGGAAATATGTATAAAAAGGGATCTTAAGAAAACTGGGTCATGGTGCAAAGAAGGTTTGAGCCCTATTCATTGATATGGACCCACTAAGCAGAGATTTGTCATTCACTAACTTAGCTTACATGGTTAGAAAGGGCTCCCTCAGTCTGTTTGGTGGCTTAGCAGAAACATGGAATGTTATGGTGGCTTACAATAAGTAAAACATTTAAGTGTCATAACTATCTCAGTATATTATAGAAGTATTCAAAGACTTAGGGAGATTGAAGTGTTATAGAAAATTTATCTTGTAAGTCCTGTTCACTTAAATTAAAAGGTTCCAGAGGACTTAATCTTTACTATAACTCTGAGAAATAAAGTTGTGAGGGAAGTACTAGAATCTGTATGGTATTCTTGGTTGCTTGTCTCTGATTCCTAGAAAGTATGGTGGGAGCTACTACCATCTAACCTGGATCCATAGTGTAACGAGGAGGAGATCCTAGGTTGACAGAGGTCAAGTGGTACATCTTAGTCAACAAAAATGAGGTAGATTTTTAGAGGGTAACTGGGCCCTATCTTTGAACTGACATTAATTCTCATAGCCTCAAAATGTCACTGTGGTTGCCCCATTAGATTACGGGCATAAATAGGACAGGTAATCAATGAGGTTTTTGGTCAAGTTCATCTCCCAATGGTACTATTTGCTCTCCAAACATATCTAGTGATTATTTTTACATTTATGAAGTCCATAATTGTAATAAAAATACTCAGCAACTGTCAGAATACTCACCTAACCTGTGTAGTTGAGCTATTTTGTTAGAAAATGCTAAATTGAAGGTGCTAGAACTGCTCTTAACTATCAAAATGTTAACCAAAAACAATGCCATATTTCTAGAAGGATTGCAGAGATTAACACCACTATCTAGGACTTGAATGATGCAGAGGTGATGATTTCCACCACATCTCTATTCCACATGCCTATGTGGCTTGCGTGGCAAATGGACCTTAGAGAAAGACAAGAGTATGGTCAACTTCATTGTGTGGTGACCCCAACTGCAATTTCCCTTCTGTATGGCTTCACTGTTTGAGAAAATTATCCCAACCTTCGTATCTATTATGTTGCTCTTGATCTGACATTTCTTACACATCTATTATTAAGCCACCAGAAATAGTTTGCTTTTAGCTGACCATCCATTGAAATAACTTCACTATGATACCTCAACAGTATATCAATTATCAAATCTTCTGTTCATAGAACCTGATTTGCCTTTCCCTTCTACAAGATATTCCATTATATTAATGCCTTTATCATGATTAGACCTAGTGAGCACTAAGTATCATTTAATCTAAATGTATTAGTAAGACTTTGTGTATCAGAAGGTAGGAAATATACTTCTCAACTAGTCACCTCAGAGAAATTCCTAAGAATCTAGTGGCCCAAGGCATGTTGGGTTGTCACTTTTAAAGAGAAGGAAAAATTGTTGTGTCTGTCCTGTCCCATCAGCAAAAAAGAGACATAGTATCTATGCAGCCTCTTTGGATTTAAAGACAACATCTCATTCAGTCTGATAGAGCAAATTTCATAAGTGACCCCCAAAGTGAATAATTCCCCATTCTATAATAAGAGAAATAGATCCAGGCTGTCTTGAGAACTGCCTACCTATTGAGAATTAACACACCTCAGACACTAAAATAAGTTATATCTATTTTTTTTTCTTTTTTTTTGCAGTTTTTGGTAGGCGCTGGGTTTGAACCCACCACCTCCAGCATAGGGGTCCGGTGCCCTACTCCTTTGAGCCACAGGCAGCACCCTATATCTATTTCTAAATATAACATTCAAGCAATTATTGACTTTTTCCTCTTGTAAGTTTGTTCAAATCAAATGCTTCTCTATGCAACTCAAGAGATAATTAAAAATACAAATTGATAATATATACATTGCTATTATTTCTATATATGACTCCTCATTGTGAGCAAGTGACCTTACCCTTTTATGACAGGCAAATGACAGTTGCCTTCTGCCTTTTATAAATTTTAAAATAAACAACTCATTGAAATACCTTGTTATTTCTTTTGGTGGGTTCTAAGAGAAAGCGTTCTTGCTGTGTGACTTTGAAAATGCCCTTTCCTGGCAGCCAGCCTTTCTTGCCGCACTACTGTTTGTTGGCATCAAACAACACAATCAGGGGCCAATTTAAAGTCCAGTAACCAACCTATTTGAGATACAGAGGATCCCTATATGGCAATTATTCTCTCAGATGGATACACTATCTTTATTATTCCATAAATTTTGCTTATTTCAAAACATAGAAGCATTTATGTATATTACATTGCTGTAGATAACATTTTATGTTGAAGTTTCCAAAAAGGAAATTTGATGTACTCATAATTTCTGGTGATTTAAAGCATCAATATTACAAATCACTCCAATGTAGCACATTGAAAGGAACACAACACACAAATCACACTATTATATAGTGTGTCTCATACAGAACATTCAATAAGTAGCAATGAAATTATTTTAACAAAGAGATTTATGTAATTTGCTAATTACTACATTTGCTTTTCCAATATGTTCAGTATGAAGTCTTTTCCATCATTTCCCCATAACTTTGGGGCAGAGTATGCATTAAAATTTACAATGCATATTATTTATTTTAGATTTAGAGTTAATTTTGTAGTGACTGAAAGACATGATTTTTTTATTATGGAAGTTATTCTTATTATTTAAGAATGTCTCAATCTTTGCTTTGAAATTATACATGAAATATTATATTTAAAGAAACAGAATGTGAATATCTCTAACATTTGTATTTCGTATAAGTATAGGGAACTGATGGGAGACATTTAATTAATACATAATAGCCCCCTCTTTATATGTTTCATTGCCATTAATACAACCTTTTTGTTATGATAAGCTTATTTAAAATATATGAATTCATAATTGTCTCACAAAAAGATGAGGACATTGATGCCAATAAGCATCGTCTTTTGTAAAAGAAATACAAAATGAAAATTACATGATTTTTTAATGTAATTTTCATGGACATTTTTACCCTGTCTCCTGTCTCCCTTTGTGCTAATTTGATAGTATTACCGGAATTTCACTTTCAGTAGATCCTTGGTCTTGGGGATTCAAAAAATGAATCTATGGATCACAGATCAGTGGTAAAGCAGGATTTATTTTACAGAAAATAACATCGAAAAAGCACCAGAGCTTCTGGCAAAAGGAAAAACCTAAGTCAAAAATCTCCCATTGGGTACTTTGTCTGAGGGTATATATATGGCCTAACAAATAAATGGATGCAATCTCTTTGGCCGGGCAAGGTTAATGAATGTGTTGAGAAATAAATGGATATAATCCTTTGCGCAGGGACTCCAGGGTTTCCTTCAAGAAATTTCCTAGGCAGAGGAAACTTACATGTTAACCACCGGACCTAGAAAATGGGGATTTCTTGGTTCAGCTCTGAGTGGGGGAACCCTGCACTGGGGCTACTCCCAGCCCAAGAGGCTGCGTGCTGTATCCCAGAGGACAGCCTCATATTTGCATCACAGCACCCCCAAACAAGGGGAGAAGAGAGGTGGATCTGGCAGCAGCGATGGCCGTGTGAATCCTCCACTTCCCAGGGACCCCAGGCATCCGCCCTGTTCCCCCTCTCTGTTGCACTTGTTCCTCCACATCTAGCTGAACAACCCTCCTGGGGGTGTGACCATGCCGAAGGCCAGGCAGGTCCTTCAGGGTGGCTTGGCATACCTGAGCTAGCTGCCACCCTCTCTGTATCCAAAGTATTCAGTTAAATAGTTAAAAGAAATTAGAAAAGTTATTTAATATTCTTAGGTAAAAATAAAAAGCATTTATCATAATCTCTTTATTCATGCACATGGGGGTGCTAAGTGAAACTCAGTTTACTAACTGATCCAACTGAAAATGTTTAAGATTCACCTCAAATGAGCTTGTTACTGATTCTGCATAAGAAATTACTCCAAGCTTACTGGATTAAACAGAAAATAGTACAGTGGTATCGCATGCTTTCGTGATTCAGGAATTCGAACAAGGCTGGTATAAATGGTTCTTTTCCTCCAGGAGATGTCGACTTAGGTCACTTGGTGGTAACTGGTTGACAAATAGGCTCATACAGAGTTCTAAAACGCCCTTTGTTTCATCTTTGGCACCTGGACAGGCATGGCTGGGGGCTGGTTTACCTAGGACTATTGACTAAACAGTATTTACATCGCCTGTGCTAAATGTCAGTCTCACAGCAAAGATCTTACATTTGGCTCAGAGGCCTCAGAGAAAGATAGTCAAGAGAGCACGCATAGGATCTGAAAAATACTCAGTGATACAGCTCATAAAGTACAAAACACCATTTTACCACAGTCTAATATTTAAGCAATCCAACAAGATTCAAAGAATATTACAATTCACCTACAAATGCAGATGTTATAAAAGATGTGTAACTATTTTTAATCTGTTGTAATCTTACCATATGCGACTAAAGATAAAGTAAGTGGACACTAATAGCAATTAGTACTTTGGTGGTTGGAAAATGAAACAGTATTTTGCTGAGAGGTTTATATGATCTCACAAATGAAGCAATGTCATCACCCTATTTTTGTAGCTGTGAAAGAATTAAAAGTTTTAAACTATCCCAAAGTTTACTTAAAATGTTTTGTTTACTTTAAACATGTTTAAATGTTTACTTACATAGACTGAACAGTTTACAATTTATATCTGGAATTGTCATTTGGATGACAAATAACCCAATTTTTATGCTTAACATCAAATCAAGAAAAAGTATTTCCTTTGAAATTAATGACACTGAATTTACATAACATATTCATTTATTTTGAGAGGTTTTGAACTAAAAATAAATTAGATAATTAAATTTGGGTTTTGAAAATAAAGATGGTTGATTTTCAAAAGGACTCTTGATACCAATCCAAGAAAATACTGAGAGAATTTAAACACGTGTATGACTCTCTTCCCAAACTACAGATTAGTTGTCCCATTGCTGTTTGCAGCCCATCTGTGAACAATAGGAAGAAATACAGCTGTTACCAAATTAAATACTTCTTTTCCTAATTTGCATCTTATTTCATTAGAGAAATGATGAAGAGATTTTTTAACAAGCACTAAAGCAGAAGTCATTGAGAATGACCAAATTTTACAGCCCAAATATTTATTAATCGTTCATAAAACTAGTAAAAAAGTCAGTGTTGTGTAATTTTTTTTTGATTGAATCACTAAATGAATGACATAAAATATATAGAGAAACCAAAGAATGATTTTCTTCCAAATGTGTGTGTGTTTGTATGTGTCTGTTTGTGTGTGTGTGTTGTCTTCTAAAGTTAACTATGAATATATCAGAGGGATTCAGACCATGCTCTCTTAAAATGTTAATAAATATAGCAAACATAAACCAATGACTGATCTTCCACTTTCTAACTTTTCATCTATAAACCCTTCCCATTGGACCTGGTTCTCATTAAAATGGATCTGGCCATCTTTCTGGCTCAAAAATATGTGTGCACTTCTCAGCAGAATATATTCTGTTAGCAAGTTCTTTGCTCTCAAAAAAACCTACTAAAATGAGGTGCCAATATATTGTCTTATTTCACACCACCTCGCCATCTGACTTACCCACAACGCCCTCTCACTTGTTACTCATGTCATTCTTCGTGCTCCATTGCTCCTCTCCTGCTGTTTTCTTTCAAAGCATTCATCATTTAAAGGTCAACTCAAATGCCACATCTGTGAAAGCTCCTGTAATTTCTTTCATTCTGTCAAAATTCACATTTTTTTCTCTGATTATCACAACTTTATTGTTTATTCCTTATAAAATTTAGATAATTTATCTTATATTATTGTTATCAAATCTGCCCTGCATTGTAAAAATAAGCCCACATTTTTATCAAATATTTGTGTCCCTGTATTCTCACAATTGCTCATTGCAAGAGTCACTCAATACATATTTTATGCATAAAATACATGTATTCATAAGGAATAACTGTTACCTGTACAAAAATGATTTATTTAACTGCAGGAGCAGAAGATAATAAATTGGAGATGGGAAAATATTGCTAAATTTCCTTTAACTAAATTTAGAAAATAGATTATTTATAAGCAGTCCTCACGGTCATGAGCACTTTTTGATACTGTGCATTTTATTTCAAGATTTTGTGCTTACTTTTTTCATCTCATGATTTCAGACTATTATAAATTGTATTACCAATTAGATTTCTCTAGTAGGAGAAAAAGTACAAATTTGAAAAGAAAACCACGATCTTCATTGTGCAGTTTTCCACTTTGTACTTTCAAGTTTTATCATACTGAAACACCAATTTGAAGTACAATTTTTTTAAAGTAATGTTTGTTTGCCCTACAGAATATGCTAATAATTTAATCAAAAATATATTATCCCCAATGATGTGGAAAGCGGTGCGTTCTAAATATTCATTTAAATTATGCTCTCATTACTGAATCCACTTTAGAATACTTTCCTTAAAAACAAAAGTAAAAACTTCTGTGTAATATTTTCTTGAAAAGTTTTAAGAGTGAACAATTTTTATGCTTGTAAGAAGGTATTTATTTCATTAACAAATACACAATGGAAGTTACATAAAGCTAACACCAGAGACTAATTTGTTCTAGATAAGGAACATGTGATACTTCTAAAAAGCATTGGGAGAGATTAAGTGACTTTTTACATTAGCATGGAAGACAATTTTAAAACAAGCTTTAAAATGACTGAAGTAACAGTTTCCTCACTGTGATAAATCCATAGATTATTTGAGAAACAATGAAATATCCTAGATACTTTGTCATATAAAACATTTATATAGCATTTTTAATGGCACACATGTTAAACTACTTACATATTTATTTCTTCAACTCATTAGTGCATTTAATAATGTATTCACCACAGTGCTATGTAGGAAGCTTTGTTACAAAAATAACTTTTGGAATGCTTTTTGGAACAATAAGGAAATTAAGCATGTTTCTTTTGGGTTTATTTTTAATGACAATAGTGCTTCTGGAATTGTTAAGCATTTCAAATTTCAGTGTTCTTTGTAAAACAGCAGCTATTAAAACTTCAGGTTTATTTTGTATTTCTGGCTTTGAGACATATATCTGACAGCAATAAGAATACAGGCTCCAATGGTAAAAGTTATTAATGATTAAAAAATACCTTTATGTATGATTTAGCCTTATGCATAAAGAAAGAATAATTGAAAATCATCTTATGAGTTTATTAGTAACAGAGTGAGACTCTGTCTCAAAAAAATAATACTGTAATAAAGCAAAGTAATGAACATGGCACTTTAATACATTTGTCTTATTTTTACTTTGGAAAAAAAGTATTCAATTTTTAAAAAGAACATATAATTTTAAACATATTATAAAATGGAAGTATTTTCACTATTTATAATTAAATTAAATTAAATTCCCAAGTGTAATCTAAATGGCCAGATGCTTGGCAATAACTATACTTCAAAAAACCATTTATTATTTATTGCTTCCCACCTGGCCACTCTTTTAAAAGATGTATCCTGCAATTTGTTTCCTAGTACTTGGAAATGGGTGCTTCACTCATAATTTTTACTAGCAAATTTAACTATTTCATTAATTTTATGGGGACAAAGATAATATATTATAATTTTTTGACAGATCTTTATAAAGTCATTTTTCCAATAAACTAGTTTTAAAATATGATTTTTAATAAGGAGAAATTTTACATGAAAATAAGTTTATATTGAAGTAATTTGAGTTCCCATTATTGAAATTACAGGCCCCTAAGAATATTGCATTGCTGGGATATAATGCACTCAGATCTAGTTCATTTCTTCTTAAGTAAATTAAAATTATATTTTAAATCTGAAATACTGGAACATTACTTAAGATAAAACTTAACTTCTCTATTTTTTTTTTCTGTTATACATGTAGAATTATATTCCTGATTTTCATTCCTAACATTATACTATCCAGGCTTATAAAAATTACGAACAGTTATCTGTTTAGCAAAATATTGTCATAAACAACATACAAAACATTATACTAAGTATTTTATAGGACACACAGATGAAAACCACCTAGTTACCATTATCAACTAGTAAGTGGAATCAGCCATGAAAGCAAAGTTGACTGGAAAATTTGGCAAAGACACAGAATAAGTAGAACATAGCTGGTGCATAGAGATCAGAAGATACTTTTAGAAGAAAAAGTGGCTTCACAAAGATAATCTAATTTCCATAAGTAGGGAAAGAAATGATGAAAATTTTGACTGGACTGTTTAAAAACTCAGACGCTTATCTCTATATATTTATATTTAAAAGATAAGAGTTTGAAATATTATACCCAGTGGTTAGATATCAACATTTGTAAATTATAGAAATGTTAATGTTAGATAGTTTAATTTTCTAATTTGCAATTAGCATTAAAAATCACAAGAGGTATAGAATTAAATAACATCATGGCAAAACTTAGTCATTCAAGGGCTTAAACTTGACAGGGGGTGAAGAAAATGAGTCAGAAAGCAGTATCATATAAAATAATTGATAAGAGTTTGGAATCCTGAATAAGATGTCAAATCAGAATTGTTTAATGACAGAATATCAAACTGAACAAGTACCCAGAGAAAAAAGCACCTTCATTAAAAAAAAAAAAAATTATGTGAGCAATCTTAGTACTCGATTTGAGTATAATAAAATGAAAGTGTATAAATATATAGGCTTATACAACCTACCAATGTTGAACTATGAAGAATTAGAAAACCTTAACAGAATAATAGAAACTAATAAGATATGATCAGTAATAAAGAGTTCCAGTAAAAGAAAACCCTAGATGTAATTGATGGCTTCACTGCTGAATTCTAGTAAATATTCAAAGAGAATTAAGAGCAATTTTACTCAAAGTGCTGCAAAAAAAAATCAAGGAGAGAACACATCTAAATTCATTTCATGATTCCATTATTACTCTGACAATCAGGCCAAATAAAGATACAACAATAAAAGGTAACAATAAATATAGATAGCAATAAAATTACCTATGTTCATTTCAGAAATGCATGTAGACACAAATATTCTACAAAATACTCTACAAAAGCAAACAGAATTCAATAATATATTAATGAAAATTATCTTCATCAGGTGAGTTCATCCTGAGATGCAAGGCTAGTTTTACATATGCTAATCAATAAAGATAACACATCCTACTAATAGAATCAAAGATAGAAACCATGCAATCATTTCAAAAGATGCCAAAAACCATTTGATAATATTCAATAAACTTTATGAAAATTCTCAATATATTAGAAAGAATATAAATCTGAAAAATAAAGGCCATATGTAGCACACCCACAGGCAGCATCATATTTTCAAACAGGAAAAAAGTGAAAACTTTCCTCTAAGGTCTAGAAAAAGACAAGACTGCCTACTTTCAACATTTTTATTTAGTAGAGAATGGGAAATCCCATACAGAGTAATGAAGCAACAAAAAGAAATAAATCATATCCAAATTTGAAAGGAATCAGTGAATTCATCCTTGTTTGCACACAATATAATCTTATATTTGGAAAAATCTAAATACTCCACCAAAATCTCTGTCATTGTAGAACTCATAAATCAATTCAGTAAAGGTATAGGATACACAATCAATATATAAAAAGTTGTTAACATTTTTATATGCCAACAGTAAAATATTTGAAAAATAAATCAAGAAAAATTCTATTTATAATATCTAACAAAAAATCTAGGAATGAAGTTATCAAAGAAGTGAAAGATATTTACATTGAAAACTATAATACATTATTGGAAGAAATTAAAAAGGACACACAAAAAGGGAAGATACCCCATGGTCATGAATTTGATGAATCAATATTGTTAAAATGTCCATATTACTCAAAGTGATGTAGCAATTCAATGCAATGCATATCAAAATACAAATGACATTCTTTATAGAAATGGAAAATAAAATTCTAAAATTCATATGGAACTAAAAAAGATACAGAATAGCTAAATCAATGTTGATCAAAAAGAATAAAGCTGGAGGCATCGCATTACTTGATTTCAAATTATACTATAAAGCTATATAAACCAAAACAGCAAGATACTGACATAAAAGTAGACTTGAAGGGCAATGGAACAAAATAATGACTCCAGAAGTGAATTCACACATTTATAGTCAACTCATTTTTTGACAATGGTATTGAGAACATAGATTGGGGGGATACTTTTAAATAAAATGCTGAGAAAACTGATTATCCACATTTGAAAACATATAACCAGACCCTACCTGTCATCATAAACAACAATGAAATAAAAATGGATTAAAGCTTACATGTAGAAACCAAGAAATCATTAGCACAAAACTTTGGGAAAATGCTTCAGTAAATTGGACTAGGCAAAACTTTTTGAGTAAGACTTCAAAAGTATAAGCAATAAAACAAAAATTAAAAATGAAATCAAATGATGCTTTTGCACAGCAAAAGAAATAATGAACATTGTAATAGGACCATCTACAGAATGGGAGAAAATATTTGCAAACTATTAAAATGACAAGGGATTAAGAACCACAATATAAAAGGACTCAGTCAAATCAATAGACGAAACCAAAACAAACAAAAATTGTATTTTTTTAAAAATGTGCAAATGGTCTGAATAGAATCTCTTGAAATACTACATACAAATAGTGAACACATATATTAAAAAGTGCCCAACATCACTAATCATCAAGGAAATACAAATCAAAACCAAAAGGAAATACCTCATTCCAATTAAAATGACTATTATAAAAAAAACAAGAGGTGAGGAAACAAGAATATTCATACACTTTGTTACAGGGATGTAAATTAATGCAGACACTAAGAATAACACTGTAGTCATTGTTCAAAAAATTAAAAATACAACTAACATATCATCTGGCAATCCCCCACTTATGTTCCAAAAGAATGGAGTTCATTATATTGAAAAGGTATCTGCATCACAAATTCATTGGCACACTAATCATATTAGCCAAGATGAATTAACTTAAGTATCTATCATGGATAAATGGATAGAGAAAGTATGGTCTATATACACAAAAGAATATTATTCCACCAAAAAAAAAAATTAAATCTTGTCATTTGCAACACAGATGGAACTGGAACATATTATATTAAGTTAAACAAATCAGCCACAGAAAGACAAAAGTTGTATATTCTCATATGTGAAAACTAAATATTTAATCTCATGGAAGTCATAAGTAGCATATTGTTAGCAAAAGCTTGGATGAGTGAGTGATGGGGAGAAGGGAATGAAGAGGAGTTGAGTAATGCATTCATGAACACAGTTATACTGGAATAAAATATAGTTTTTGGTAGCACATTGGGTGACTAGTTAACAATCATTAAATGTACATTTCAAAATAACTAGAAGAGTAGACTTGGAATTTTCCCAACAAAATGAAATCATAAATGTTTCATTTGATGAAATTACCAGTCTCCCAGATTTTATCATTACATTGTATAGTTCTATCAAATTATCACATTCAACCAATGAGTATATATGACTATATATTTATC
Organism: Arctocebus calabarensis; assembly: GCA_963573935.1. Lineage (NCBI taxonomy): Eukaryota > Metazoa > Chordata > Mammalia > Primates > Lorisidae > Arctocebus > Arctocebus calabarensis. The sequence continues at coordinate 12,034 of CAUYON010014392.1, read as the reverse complement.
TATAAAAATCATATTGATATAAGAATTTTTCACTAAAAATTCCTATAGGGTAGAACAATACCTCAATCAACCATACCAGTAATTTTAGTAGGAGTTGAATAGGGAAGGCTAATTACCAATTTCATATATTCAGGTATAAGAAGTTCACAACCTCTTTATAAAATAAACAGAATCCATTATGTGTTGATCTATTTGTTAAGTGGCTTACACTTGTAATCCTAGCACTCTGGGATGCCCAAGTGAGAGGATTGCTTCAGGCCAGGAATTTGAGAGTGGCCTAAGTAAGAGAGAGACCTCCATCATTACAAAAAACTAGCCCAGTGTGGTGGTACATGCCTGTGGTACAAGCTATTGGGGAGGATGAACCAGAAGGATCCCCTGAGCCCAGGAGTTTGAGGCTGCAGTGATCTGGGATGATGTCACTGCACTTTAGACCAGGGGGGGAAAAGGTGAATTATTGATCAAAAGTATTCCAAATGCTAATAAAAATAGAGTGTGCATGGGTGCATGGAGAACTTTTGCAGATTAACTAAACTTGCAGCGGACGCCTACCATCCGGTTGTACAAAGCATCATTATATTAGTAGTAGCACAAAGAAAAAAATTCTTTACATAATCATATGGTAAAAAGGCAATTATGATTTGTGCATATAATCTATGCACAGTGTGGAGTAGACATATTTCTGAAAGCTAGAGTTCAAAAAAAGAGATAGAATAATTCTTCATAAGGAAAGCCTCCAAATTAGTACCATTGGGACATTACAATGTCCAGCTGAGAACAGTATGTACTGCATTATATTGGAAAGTTAAAATTTAGATGTATGGTTATTTCTTCTATTTTTAACTGTGAAATTAGTTGGCAAGCCATCCAATTACATTGGAATTTGTAAAAATAAATTAAATTTATGTGTAGTTTCTTCTGTGCCTAACAACTTAGAGATTTCACAATAGGCAGAAGATGCAAAAAGAAACATGGAACTTGAAGAGTAATGGATGGATTTAAAGTACATAGCAAATTTGAAAAAAAAAAAATATACCATTTTTCTGACATACTGAAAAGAAAAAAAATTAATGATTGAAGAAAAGATAAGATAGTTTGAATAATTTTAAGAGAAATATACACAGAAAATTATGTGAAACAATCAACAAAGAGGCTTTTAGAAAAAATGACAAAAAATTTATTTAAACACACATGAAAAAACATACAAACAGAAAGAACTGAAAGATAAATTTAAACATAAAGGTAGATATAGGAATTAAATTTCTTTTAGCTTCTTCAAGCAACAATGAACAAATTATTAATGAATTTATGTTTTATAAATTATATTCATAAAATATATAAGACCTGTAAACACAAAATATGAAACCAAAAGAATGCCAGGTAATTAAAGATGTGCATTAGAACTAAAAATGAAAGAAAGAAAAGAAAATGACCAAGGATGTAGTTGAGTAAATTAGTTATTACCCTATGGAAACATAAATAATGAATAATTGGTTATTGAATGTAGGTCAATGAAACATATTTGTCATTATAGACATGGGAAAAATAGCTATTCTTACTAATAGTATCTTCAAATAAATAAATCACTTCCAATAAGATTTATAATAAATAAAAAAGGATTTATGTTTCACTATTAAGAATTTGCAGCAGCTGTAGAATCAATTTGTTAACCATTATCTTAGGAGAATCTTCTTAAAGAAAATATACAGCAAAAATAAATTGAAGTGTTGAGAGTTGAAATTATGCTCAAAAGCCATACCTAATTTCCTAACAAAAGAAAAAGAGTTCATAATTTTCTTTTTATATACTTAAAAAAATAAGATATTAAGAATCTGGACAGGCTTGTACTGTTGGTCCTGATAAAAAGGAACAAAGACATCTTCAGGCAACTCATATTTATAATGCATAAAAGGAGGTGGGGCATAGGCACTGAAGTCATGGTGAAGTAAATATTCAAAATAGTTAATTACAAATAGCAGAAGCTTGCATAGATTTTAGAGGTAAATATGGAGACAAGTACATCTGCAGATCTAGGAAAATAATTTAGAGGGATAGGGAAACAAAACAGATTAAGGACAAAGCAGTTGGGAAGACTTCCAATGATGATAGCTAATATTTTATCATGGAATTTCCAGCACCAAATTTGCAAAAGTACTGTTTCTATTTATCAGGATCAATATCATACAGACCTCATTCACTGCCTTCTCTGTATTGGATGAATCTATGTTTTATCTGCTAAAAGGCAGTTTAGTTCAACGTTTAAAAATATATATATATTAGAAGTGAAGCTTCTCCCTCCTCTCAACATGCACAGTTTTTTTGCTGGAATACCAGAAGATGAATTACCCTAGATGAAAGACAGGAAATAATCTTCTTTACTTAAAATCAACGGATTATAAATGTTAATCCCATCTTTAGAATAACGTCACAGCAACTAGACTAATGTTTGACGACACAGCTGGGTATTACTACTTAGCCAAATATGACTTCCTGTCATAGGGGTATTTGTTTTATCTCTGTCTTAGGAACCATTGAAATGTTGGTACACTTTGTTGAGAATGTCCAAATGGTTGTGGCAGTTAAAACATCGAAGGCAAGCATGTATATGTAAAATGTGCTGGGAGTGGTAAGGTGACCATATTGCAGAATTTGCACTTACTTACCTGCTATATGTTAAACAATTAAAGGCACAGACAGATGTCCTGTGTACAAATGGCTCTATAAGGGAGTTGAAGAGATTTACCCTCACCTCTCTGAGAATTCATTGAGCAAGATATTTTTTGCCAGCTTCTCAGACATAGAGGAAGATAAGATAAGTCAAGTACTATAAGCTACATACGGATACCAAAGTACATCAACACTAGAAAAAGTCAAAGGCTTGTCTTTGGAAGAGTGACTAGGAGTAGAGAAATCATGTGGACCTGCTTCAGGGCCAACAGTTTCAAGTCTTGGGCAGTTAAGCAAATACCCAAATGCTATGAGGGAAGAATAATGTCCTACATCAATATCTGATTAGAATTAACTACTTGTCTGCTATGATGATCTTCTAGTCTAGAACATGTGTCATAAAAGGACATATTTTACTTTCTGTTTTGCTATTACAACCCTTTATGCCTTATTCATCAAATACATATGAGGTCTGACACTTAAGTTCATGGACTTGCCACCATGCACTTACGTTGGAAGCACTATACCAAAAACTGTGTAATGTTTCATAATGTTGATGTATCAGTGTCTCACAGCTGTGTTCCTGTCAACGAGTGGCAGTGTCTTGCTGAGTGATGTTCATTATTGTTGTTGTATGTTTTTGTCTGTTTTCAGTAGAATGTTGGAGCTTGAATTAGAGCAACAAACAAACATTCATAAATATCTAGATAAATTTTGCAAGAGTGGAAATAAAAAGCAGCAGTGCTCCTATGATTGCATTTATGTACACAACCATGCTTTAATAATTAAAAAAAAAAAAAGAAAAAAGAGCAGTGCTTAAATGGATGAGATGTTTTTCTAAGGTAGTGATTTTCAACTGGTGTGCCATGAGAATATTTCAGAAGTGCTATGAAAATTTTAAAGATTACTAATTAAATTACTTTTGAAACAACTTCAAAGCACAGTAAATATATTCTTTTTTAAACATATTTTTTAGGTCAACATAATTTAAGTGTGCTACAGAAGTTTAAGCACAGGTTCTAATGTGCTGTGAGATAAAAAAAAGTTTGAAAAACCCTGTTTTAAGGGAGAGAAGGCAATTAAAAGAGGTCAGGGTGGTTGTAATGATCAGAGCTGAGGAAAAGTTTGCAAAGATTCATTAAATTGTGAGTCAAAATCATTAGCTAACAGTGAGTAGTATAGGAGCTCAAGGAAACATCAATAGAGAAATAGTCAAAAAAATATTAACTGAAAATCTTGGCCAACAACTCATGGCTCTTGCATTAGGATAATGCACCAGCTCAGACTGCACTGTTTGTGAGGGAGTTTTTAGCCAGTAAAACAAATATTTATATTGGAACACCCTCCCTACTCAACCTGATCTGGCCCCTGAAGACTTTTTCCTTTAACTGAAGATAAAGGAAATACTGAAAAGAAGGAATTTTTAAATTATTTTTTTATTATCTTTATCATTCACTCATAGTGGTGTACAATAGTGCAATCAAGGGGTACAATATGCTGGTTTCATATACAATCTTAACCATTTTCATCAAAGTGATCAACCTAGCCTCCCCGGCAATTTCTCCATTAGTATATGAAGACATTTGTATTCCGCATTTAGCAAGGTTCGCCTGTACCCTTCTAAGATGCACCGTAGGTGTGGCCCCACCAACTACCCTCCCTCCGCCCCAACCTCCTCTCTCCCCAGCCTCTTTAATGTATGAAAGAAAACACCATATTACATGCTTTCCCTTGTTGAAGAATTTCCTGTGAAGCCTTTAGATGACGTATATCTTCAAGCATCCTACAGAGGAGACCCCAAAGGCAGTATGAAATTTCTCCTACATCTGTGGCTAGAGGTCCCTGACGGCTAATAAACATGTTGAACTGTGGAAACAGGACTGAGTTCCCTGATTTTCAGATTGATGTAGTTAACGTGAATGTTACTGGCAGCCCCCAGCGCCGGTGGAGACATCTGTGAAGCTTCCAGCCCTGTGGGCAGTGGGCTTTCACTGGGAGGGCCTGCCGCGGTCGGACACCACCTCCCACCTGCTGGCACCTCCGTGTTCTCTCCTGCACGTTTTGTCTGTTCTCTTTCTAAAACCTGTTTCATTTTGAGTTTAAACCAAATGATTCCTTTGACTAAAGCATATTTGATTTTTGTTCAGCATAATTACCTTTTGCTACTGAGATTAAAACTGCTACTCTGCGGACCTTTTAATGTTCTCCCAAACCTAAACTTGTTCTATGTGAAATATTTGGACTATGGGCTTCTTTGCTGACATGCCTCTTTTAAATGACTGCTTCAAATCCCTGTGTTCTCTTAGCACTGACAGTGATCTTGAACTTCTTTCTTTAACTTGCATTAAAAAAAAAATGGAAACTATATCAAATGTATATGAAGTTGCAAATACAGTTCAGAGAATTTTTTTCTGAGTTAGTAAGTTGCCAACCTGATACTTCACCTTCCCCAATGTGTTATTATGTATTTCATACAAGCAAGGGCAAGCTGTGCCCAAGCACAAGACAGCCAGCCTTTCCAAGCAGGCTGTTACCATTGATCCATTCCTGCCCTCAAGCTTCAGAGCTTATTCAGCTTTCACCAGTGATGCCAAGAGTGTGCTTCATGGTAAGACACAAACAACCTCCCCCTCAAAACAAAACAAAACAAAAAAAGAAACAAATAGGGTGGCACCTGTGGCTCAAAAGGAGGAGGGTGCCGGCCCTATATGCCGGAGGTGGCAGGTTCAAACCCAGCCCCGGCCAAAAACCACAAAACAAACAAACAAACAAAAAACCAAAAACCAAGGATCAGTTCACGCGCTTTGAATCATGTGTTACGTTGAGTTCTCATGTCTGTCCCATTCCCTAAACCTGTCCAGTTCCTCAGCCTTTCCTGAACATCATGACCTTGATAGTCATGAATGGTGCAGGCCAGTTGTTTTGTACAATTTCCCTCAGTTTAGATTTGTCTGATATTCAGTTTCCAGGTCTGTGTCTTTGGGGAAATACCACAGAAGTAATGCTTTCTCCCTCCCCATCATATTCTATCCGATGACACGTGAGTCTGATCTGTAGCAATTTTGATGGCAACTTCAATCCCTTGATTAATGTGCGTCTGCTAGGTTTTTTCCATTATAAAGTTACACATTTTCCTTTGGAATAAATAAGTGTCTTATGGGGAGGTAGTTTAAAACTATAAATATCCTATTTTTTAAAACACACTATTTATTTATTTATGGACTCACGGCTTCTTAGTTTATTCAGTGAACTTGAATCTGTTCCATTCTTGTGAGGCTCAGACTGGCTGTAGTTTCAGAACCCCTTCAGGTGGGTCCTGGCGTCCTGTTGATATGTTCCTACTATTATCTGAGCACCACCACATCGTCTGGTATGAGCTGTTTTCAGGTTCACCTTGTACTCTGCCTGCTCCAGACCCGCATCAGTCATTTCTCCGAGAAGCTCTGGCGCTTCTGGTTGCTGTTTACGGTGTCACTGCTCCCAGTTCCCCTCGGTGGAAAGAGCTAAGTAACGTCTGTTTTATACACGTACCTATACATATGCTAGAATGAAGTAAATATAGACATGGATCTCTAAATTTTAAATGTTTTAGTTGAGAAGCAAACGTTTAAGGAGCATCCAGACAGACGAGATGGTTGTCTGTATGTCTGAAGAACATGCAGGCTTTATAAAAAGAGGAAATGTTATCTATCCTCTCGAAAGAAAATTCATTGGCTGTAGTGAAGTTTTGGGGAGCTGGCAAGCTCTGATTGATGAGTGACTGTGGTGGGTAAAACTCCTTAATCTTGGAGTCCTGGTAGGTTGCTTCAATAGCTGCTAGATAAAACTGGTTTCAGTTGGGTTATACCCTTCATACAACAGCTATAAATTAGCTTCATAGTAGGACTGAGCACATTGGATACTTTTTCTTCCATTCCTGAGATACTTTGCTAAGAAGAATATGTTCTAGCTCCATCCATGCAAACTTGAAAGATGTAAAGTCTCCATCTTTCTTTAAGGCTGCGTAATATTTCATGGTGTACATGTACCACAGTTTATTAAGCCATTCGTGGGTCGATGGGCACTTAGGTTTCTATAACACAAGAATATAGGGAAAGGGGGAAGGGTAGGGAGGGGAGAGGAGAGGGTGGGGCGGAGGGAGGGTAATTGGTGAGGCCACACCTATAGTGCATCTTAGAAGGGTACAGGTGAACCTTGCTAAATGCAGAATACAAATGTCTTCATATAATGATGGAGAAATTGCCAGGAAGGCTATGTTAATCAGTTTGATGAAAATAGTTAAGATCGTATATGGAACCAGCACATTGTACCCCTTGATTACACTATTGTACACCAGCTATGATTTAATGATAAAGATAATTTAAAAAACTGGTTTCAGGTTACAGCAAGCAGCAGCTGGGTTTGTAGAGGGCAAGTTCTTCCTTCCCACCGCCCCACCCACATTTCCCAATTCTGTTTTAATTGGTTATGACAAGAGTGACCCAGTTCATATGATCAACTTTCACATTTCCCCCTTTTCATCAAGGTCTTTCTCTGAAAGTCAATCATCTGGATGGTTTCTCTAGGTTCAAGTCCTGTCCTGGTTTTCTCTGTCCCATATTAAAGGTGGGGGATAGGGTGTCAGGGCCTTGAGTTCACAAGGAAAAATTTTTCTCAGGGCAGATCTGTTTGGAGTCTGGTTCTATCTCAGGGCAGATGTGTTTGGAGTCTGTTTGATTCTGTCTCAGGACAGATCAGTTTGGAATCTGGTTCTGTCTCAGGGCAGATCTATTTGGATCTGTTTGGTTATGTCTCAGGGCAGATATGTTTGGAATCTGTTTGATTCTGTCTCAGGGCAGATGGGCTTGGAATCTGGTTCTGTCTCTAGGCAGATCTATTTGGATCTGTTTGGTTCTGTCTCGGGGCAGATGGGTTTGGATCTGCTTGGTTCTATCTCGGGGTAGATCTGTTTGGTTCTATCTCAGGGCAGATGGGTTTGGAATCTGGTTCCATCTCAGGGCAGATCTGTTTGGATCTGCTTGGTTCTGTCTTAACAATTCCACAGGCATCAGGCATCATCTCCAGGTGTTGAGCTAACATTGTCCTGTTAGGAGAGTTGGCTTTACAATGATTAGACAGGCAAAAGGAAAAAAATTTAAAAATCATAATGCAGAAAGTAATCGACCACAATATAACAAATTCGGTTTGAGTAATAATTCTAAACAATGAACCTAGTTTTGAAGGTAACCAAATAAATCAAAAGACCATGGGAGAAACTTGTTGAGACCTATGGTGGCCATTGAATAGCATTTTAGGACTGGGTTGAATTAAAGCAGAGAATTGCAGTTCTACCAAAGGGATCATCAGTAGACTTTGAACAAAAAGTTGTGTTAGGGATATTGTCAAAGTTGCCCACCAGGGGGACCGACAAGATTTCTTAGGTCAGAACTTGAAATTTTAATTACAGTGTTATTTTTGTCAAGTCAAAAAGGCATGAAGAGGGGTAAAAAGTTTCACTGTGATGTGGCTCTTGGGAACAGCTGTCTACAACGTGAAAAGCACCAACTTTCGTTCCGATTACACCATCAGATGGATTGGTGAATATTCCCTTTGGCCTCAACATCAGCATGAGATTTATTCCTTAATATTTATCTAGTTTTAGCTTTTAGGGCTCAGGACAGAGCAGTTTCCATTTTAAAATTTTTATGGAAGAAAGTCAGATAGAAGAATTTAGGATCTAGTCTTTATGTAGATAACAAGAACTCAAAAACAATGTGTGGAGCTATGGTCTAATAACAGGCGTATCACAGCTTTTCTTCAAAACATAACTTTTTCCCTTTGAATTGATCACACAGGAACCTTGGATTTATAAGCCTCTTGAGGCTAGGAAGCCAATCCCAGCAGACTTTAGATTTTACTTACAGTCTTACGTTTCTGGGCCTGCCAGGAAGCGGCAGTTTTTATTTACTTGCTGTAAGGATGGGAACCCTTGAAGTCAGGCATATTATGCATATTTTCAAAAATGACATTTCAGTCAAAGCCTTAGCAATATAACTGATGTTTTCAACTTTATTATGCTATAAAGAGAGAAAAGGTTTTTCTTGGAATTATGCAAATAACCATACTGTTGTGTGAATGCTTAGTTTTTGAATTCTGGAAGAATCAAATAGGGAAAATAAAAAAAAACAGATGCTTTTATCTTTGTTTATAAAAGTAGACATAATCAAATTCCTGTAATTTAGGCAATAACATTTTCTTGAATCCAGAAAACAAAATATTTGAAACATTTGAGTAAAGGAACAACATTTCAAATAAAAGTGACAAAAACATTATATTTATCAGTTATTCAATCTTGTGTAATTGAGTTGTTCTGCTTGATCTCAATTAGCAATGTTAGGAATTCTTCATTTCTTTATGAGAGAGCTGGAAAATTTTATTTGAATTTCATTGTCAAAAACTTGTACTTAAGAGTACTTGATAGTGTCTTCTGCATAAATCTGATTGTAAACGTTTTTAGAGAAGAATTCAAAACAATAACCGTAGGTGACAAAGAATAGGCAGCCATGCTTAAAAATAATCTCTGCTGAAAGTTTAAAACTGACAAGGAGATTAGTTATTTTAAGACAATTGGAATTACGACCGATGGCATATTCGATTTATATGAATTTATAAAATTTTTGGAACATTCATAGCAGCAGCATACTCACAAATTCAAGTAAAAGAAGATCCAGTATCATGTATCATCGGCTGTTGTTTCCCAGTTTACCAAATAAGTCTTATTATTTAATATCTGTGAAAGATGAGTGATACATCTTGTTGATGCTTCCCAGCGACCCAGCTAGAAAATCCCCAAATTAATTTTAGGTCAAAGAGAGTTAAATTAGGATTTGATTTAGGATAAGTTTGTCAAAGAATGAGAAGACTCAAACATTTGATCAAAACAGATGATCACAGTGACAGGTCACTTGTAGCCACATCATCATTCATGTCATTCATGTAGCTGTAGTAATAATCAAAAGGCTTTAACAGTGACACAGAGAGTTGTGGGGGGACCTCGTGACCCTTTTAAAGCGCTGTTTTTGTTTTTTGTTTTCAAGTAATCAGAAGCCGAATAAAGGCAAAACATGAAATTATCTTGATAAAACATAAACTCTTTGTTTCTTAGACCAGCTACTAACAAGATCAAGAAAGCCTTCGGTACCGTAATTGTTGTCCCTTTTGGGAAGCTCATTTAATTTTTTCTTTCTTTCTTTTTTTTTTATTGTAGAGACAGAGTCTCACTTTATCACCCTCAGTAGGGTTCTGTGGCATCACACAGCTCACAGCAGCCTCCAGCTTCTGGGCTTAGGTGATTCTCTTGCCTTAGCCTCCCAAGTAGCTGGGACTACAGGCGCCCACCACAACACCTGGCTATTTTTTGATGCAGTTTGGCCGGGGCTAGGTTTGAACCTGCCACCCTCAGTATATGGGGCCAGCACCCTACTCACTGAGCCACAGACACCGCCCTGGGAAGCTCATTTAGATAAGCTAGAAGTGGAACCTGCTGAAAAGGGTATTGAATTTAATCAGATGCAGGAAGAATGTATCCAAAATTGTGAGTGTAACAATTAAGGTACATCAGGAAAAGCCACGGATACAGAATCAAATTGGGCCTTCAGAATAACCATTTCTGAGTTAGGCTGAAACAGCAGAGTTAGGAGTAGAGTACAAAGTTACAGGACCTGACAAAAATGTTGAAGGAAAAAGTTACCAACTCAGGCCTTCTCAAGGGGAGAGAAAGCCAATGTCGATGTCTGACTAGCAAGCCCTGTGGTCAAGATACAGCAACAGTTGAACCTCTGAGATATAAATCAGTGATTTAAGAGGAAACATTTTACCTCAAGCAGTGAAATTACCGTTTTAAATGAAGAGGACAGCATTTTAAACCTAGGAAAATTAGGAAACTTAGGGAAATTAAATGAGTCTTAGGAAGAAATGTGTTAGAAAGAGAAACTGCAGTTCAGAAGATGGCTGTTAAGGTAACAAATTTTAGAATTAAAAAACCAAAACCTTTTGAATTTTTGTTGTTGTTGCAGTTTTTGGCTGGGGCTGAGTTCGAACTCGCCACCTCCAGCATATGGGTCTTATTTTTCTTCTGGTTTCCACAAGCATAATTGAATGGAACTAACAAAATAAAACAGACTTTCCTCGGAGACATCTGTTAACTCACAGTGAAGACATTCCAGAGAAATACGCAGACTTTCCTAACGTTCTGGCTGATGCCCGGCAGACAGACAGCTATATACTGAAGAAAAGTTTGGATTGGGGGTATCCAACCATGGTTTTGTCTTTAGCCCCAGGTAAATGTCACTTTTTAGAAATCCAACCTTTTAGTTATTCTTTCTGAAGTGTGACTTCTTTGATATTTCAGAGGAAGCGTAGAATATGTGCTTAGAATCAAACAGACCTCGTTTGAACTTCGCTTTGTCGCCTCCTTGTCCAAGTGACTTCCAACAAGTTAGTCTAATTTTGATTTTCTTGTGAAATGAGAGTAATAATTAATAGCTCTTATCTAATAAAATTGCCAATTAAAGAAGAAAATGTTTATAATGTATTTAGCTTCTGTCAGATGCTAAATAAATGTTATTTTCCTTTCTTTTTTCTTTTTTTTTTTTTTGCAGTTTTTGGCCAGAGCTGGGCTTAAACCCACCACCTCCAACATATAGGGCCAGCGCCCTGCTCCTTTGAGCCACAGGTGCTGCTCTAAATGTTATTTTCTTGAACAGGAAATTTATATATTGGTTTAATAACTTCCCATTTCCTTCTGGTGTGGGCAATTGTATTTTTCCCAGGAGATACCTAGAGAACTGATTTAAAAACTGTTTACTCAAGCGCATTAACATCAGGTGAAGCATTTCCCTTACCATTTTTATCCTACTTAAGAAAGAACTTATTTTTCTTTGAAGACTAGTCAGATAGGAAGTTTAAACCTTTAAAACCTCATTTAGTTTTTCTTTCCTTAAAAAACTAGAAGCGGCACAATATGTTTCTCACAAGCCTTTCCTGAAAAGCCTCTTCAGGATGTAGCTATGTGTGGAAAATAACTTTTCGGGAAAGCGCTTTACGTGAAAATAGAAGATTGTTGTCAATAGTTTGTGACTGTTCTGGTGACAGTGAAGAGCATGGGCATATGACAGAGGCAGGTACTTGGTCTTTAGTAAGTTGGACAGATTTAAAAGTTAAATAGTATGTTTTTAGCTTTTTTTAATTAAATCATAGCTGTGTACATTAATGCAATCATGGGGTACAATGTGCTGGTTTTGTATACAATTTGAAATATTTTCATCGAACTGGTTAACATAGCCTTCATGGCATTTTCTCAGTTATTGTTTATATTTATTCTGACAGT
>CAUYON010014391.1:0-22378 GCA_963573935.1 Arctocebus calabarensis | reverse complement strand
GACAGAGCCTCAAGCTGTCACCCTGGATAGAGTGCTGTGGAGTCACAGCTCACAGCAACCTCCAATTCCTGGGCTCAAGCGAGTCTCTTGCCTCCGCCTCCCAAGTAGCTGGGACTACAGGCGCCCGCCACAACGCCCGGCCATTTTTGGTTGCAGCTGTCATTGTTGTTTGGCGGGCCCGGGGCTGGATTCGAACCTGCCAGCTCAGGTGTACGTGGCTGGCGCTTTAGCCCGTTGAACCACAGGCACCGAGCCTATTTCATTGTGGTTTTAATTGGGATTTCCCTGATGATTAGTGATGTTGAACATTTTTTCATATGTTTATTGGCCATTATTCTATCTTCATTTGAAATGCTACTATTCATGTATTTTGTCCACTGTTTTATGAGGCTGTGTGATTTTTTTTTCTGATTTCCTTGAGTTTCTTATACATTCTGGTTATCAGCCCTCTATCAGATGTATAGCATGCAAATATTTTCTCCCATTCTGTAGGTTGTCTGTTCACTCTGTCAATTATTTCCTTCACTATGCAGAAGATTTTTAATGTAATCAGATCCCATTTGTTAATTTTTGTTGTTGTATTGCATTTGGGGTCTTCTTCATAATTTTTGTCTAGACCAATGTTCATAAGAACTTTTTCAACATTTTATTCAAGAATTCTTATAGTTTCATGCCTCAGATTTAAGTCTGTCATCCATCATTAATTTTTGTGAGTGGTAGAGTTGCAGATCCTGTTTCAATTTTCCACATGTAGCTTTCTAATTTTCCCAGCACCCTTTATTAAATGGGGAATCTCCCTCCTCAGTGTATGTTCTTATTTGCATTTTCAAAGATCAGATGGCAATATGAGGATGGCTTTATATCTGGGTTTTCTTCACTGAATCCATCAGTCTATGTGTCTGTTCTTATACCAATACCACCCTGTTTTGATTACCATAGCCTTGTAGTGTAGCTTGAAGTCTGAGACTCATGGGCAGGAGAAACAGCCTCTCCACCTACCCTTTTACTGGACTCCAAGCCTCTTGGGGGTTGATCCAAAATCTTGCTCCTTCATGTTCTGCTCCACAACTTCTCCCACAGAGCCTCCTGAAGGTTCTAGAACCCTTCCCTCAAATCCACACTCAATATATGTTTGTTCATTTTTTGTTTTCTTTTATATAAGATTTCTCCATGTTTCTGAGGTACTTTGGCAGTTGATGTTTCTGGTCGACCATCTTGCTTCCACCTCTCAAATCATATATTTTTTAAAAAACAGTTCCCTCTAGGAATACTATATATACCATAAAACCCACTCATTGTATGATTCAGTTATTTGTCTATATTTACAAAGCCTCAAAATATATAAAATTTTCTTAGATTAACTAAGGACCTTATGATTTTTCTCATAAATTTCTAAAGAAAAGCAAACTTTATGTATGTCAGCAACCAATTGTCAACTTATAATTTGTTAAAATTATAATGCATAATGGCAACTATATATAATTTAAAACATACTATTTATAAGAATTAAAATAAAAAGAATAAAAAGTATGATACAATGTATGATCTTTCTGAAGAAAATTATAAAGCAATATTGCAAAACACTAACTATGCATATTATAGGTCATATGATTCAAAAGTATAAAATATCCATATCTTAAAATTATCAGTTATTTCTCCAGTTATCTATAGAATAAATACTTTCCAACCAAAATTCTAGTATTTATTATTTTTGGAACTTGATAATTGGATTCCAAACATTATAAGGAAGAACAAATAGCCAGGAATAACTATGGTAAGACTGAAAATGAGCAATCTACAAGCTCTTCCTTTCTGATATACTGACTATAATTATAATTATAAAGTTATAATTAATGCAATGTGGTATAGAGATAAAAGTAGACAAGAAAAGGTGCATATTTATACAGTACATCTATATTTGAAAAGTTTATACACATATGTATAAGCTTTAAAATGTTTATACAAATATGTTTTGGTTTATACATATGTGTATAAACTTATGGTATAGGAATAAAAGTCAATTGTTATCAATTCCTATCAATGGGGAAATTATAGGCTTCAATAACTCCTATTTGTAACACAAAGTTACACTGTATTGTTTACTATAAACAAAACAAAACCTGAATGGATTAAAGAATTGAATGTACATAACTACAAGAGGGACTCTACCTAACAATTCAAATATTGTGATTTCATTGTTTGTACCTTCACATTAACCTGAAATAAAAAAAAAAAATAGAATTGAATGTAAAAGGCAGATCTTTAAATTTTCAGAAGGAATTAGGAAACATAAGAAAATATTTTTACGTTGTGTCATATGAAAGTATTTCTTAAATTAGACTCAAGAAACACATGATCCATAAACTTTAAAAGTGAAATCTAAAAGTTATTTTGAAATCTAAAAATTCCATTCATTAAGGATGTAGCATAATAAACCATGAAACATTAAGAATATATTCATATACTTATTTTCAACAAAACTATAAATAAAGTTAACACTTGGATTTTTTAATTCTAAAGTTTTATAATAAAATTATATAACCAAATAGGAAAGTGGGCATATAATGTTTAAAGTTATTTTAAAAATATCAAAGAAACTTATTTCAAAGCCTCAATTTTATCAGGGAAACACAATTTTTCAAAAATAGGGAAAGACTATTTCACAACTACTATACTGAATATAAGAAAACTCTGAAGGTTTTTAGAGAGTAAATGTGTAATAAATTCCCATATGCTTTTGGTGAGAGTGTTTTAAATTGGTAATATCTCTTTGTATTTTGATTTGGTAGTATGTAAATCACTGTACAACAATGCAAATGAATGAATTATAACAATATACATTAACATGGATCACAAATCACATGCTGAGAAAAATGAGCAAGTTGGTAAAGAATATGTATTTGGGTGGTGCCTGTGGCTCAGTAGGGTGCCAGCCCCATACGCCAGAGGTGATGGGTTCAAATCCAACTCTGGCCAAAAGCTGCCAAAAAAAAAATGTATTTTTCTGCATTTTACATGAATTTATAAAAAGCAAAATGATTACGGATCCATTTATATATTATCTTCGTCCACTTGTGCTGCTGCTAAAATAGGATATACCACAAACTGGTCATTTGTGAAGAACAGGTGTTTCCTCCTCATAGTTCTAAGGGCTGGAGGTCCAAGATGAAGACACTAGCACTTGGTGTCTGGTCAGGCTGCATCATCAGGTGAGGAGGAAGACATGGGAGAGAAGAGCCCCTAGGAACTATCACAATCTAAACACCTGTTAAAGGTCCCTTCTCTTGATACTGCCACATTGGTAACATCTATGTTTTAGAGGGACACATTCAAGCCATAGCATAAATCAAAGTAAAATGACACAAGAAATGATAAAGTTCAGGACAGACAATTTGAGAGTGAAGGGGGGTACAATTCAGAGAACACAGGCTAGGAAGGAATACTTAACACAGGGAAATTACCTTAAGTTGTGAGGAAAGGAGGGTAGAATGCTCATTTGTGAATAAATGTTACCTCCTTCATAAAAAGCAACATCTAAATAATCTCTGTCTTCCGTAGGATTTTATATGTTCTAGAAAAGGCAATATTCTTTTTTTCCATTTCAGTAATTTGACAAATTATTAGATAAAGTATTGCTCTCACAAAGGTGGTTAGGTATCTACAAATTTCCCTATCACCTCAAATTGTGTGCCATTGATTCTTTCTTGCATGAATCTATTATAATTTCATATTCTTACTCTAAATAAAGTCTGCCTTAGAGAATATGTGTTATCTACTATTGAATTTTAAGATTCCTGCCAGTATGCATGACAATGGTATTTTAGTAAAGTGTTTTCTTAATAAAGTGCTCACTCGGTTTTTACTATCTTCAAACATCATTTAACTTGAATGAAACTACTGACTTTTTAAAAGTTTTGTATTATTTGCATACAAAAGTATGTTGATTATATAATACAGAGCCATGGCACTAGCTGAATTCAGAATAACAACAGTAGAAGGATTATTTTATGTAAGGGGAAAAAAAAATAACATAAGACAAAAAACACATGAAACAAAAGGCTAGACCCAGATTAAAACCTAGCTCCACAAATTAACACAAGTGCAATTGTGGTCAAACTATTGATTCCTCCTAAGTTGTACCTGTCTTGATTGGCTGAGGTCTGATTTGGTGTTGGTGATAAAGATATGTGAAACTCCCCACACAGTTCCTAGATGAGGATAAAGGCACAGTAGGCCATAACATTAGTATTATTGTTAATACTGCCTTGTTCATGCTATAATATGTTGGAAATACATATTTAATTGTGAAATATTTGTATATTCTTTCCAAAAACAACTTGCATCCTGAAATTACATATTTTAAAAATTGGCGTTAACTTTTTATAAAAAATACAAAAAATGCTAGTTTGAAGGCCAGCTTTTGCATTAAGATAAGCTGCAAAATATATAAATTTATACATAAAAATGTTCTATTTTCAATAATATTGAATAATATTAACTGTAGTTTGATTTTTTAAATATAGACAAGCCAATTTGTTGATGTGTGACCCTCTGTGAACATCTCTGGCCAAGGTGGCTAATTAATCTTTACCCTGAGGTGATATTTATTTTCCTATAAATGTCATCCTTTGATCCTCTTTCTTTTCATGGGTTCTATTAATTCAATCAGCCATTTATTTACTCATTCTTTCCTTCTTCCAAAATCTGACGAGCATGTCATAGGTTACCACCACTAATTAAAGGGCACAATTCTAACTCTTTTTATCAGGAGAATACTTAAAATACTTTAAGAAAACCATGAAAACTCCTACTTTCCCTCTTAAGCTTCATGATTTCATTTTAAGTAATCATTCTATTAAGTTTTCTGTTTTTCCACCATCCTAATCTCTGTTGTCAACATTTTTTTTTATCTCTTATAACCTATGATTATAATAGAGTGATGGTTCTTGCTTTTTGATATGCACATTATATCTTCCTATATATAACATTATCTTAAAACATCTTTGATAATTCCCTACTTAGAAAGGTACTAACTGAAGCCACTAGATTATTCTGTAATTGATTTGAACCATTGATTCCCAAGCTTTCTTGGAGCTAAAACTCTCCTGTGGAACTTAATATACAAACTTTAAGCTTGTATATTATCATTCATTGGGTCTGGGTTGGCCCTGGGAATTCTATTTTTTTTTTCATTTTGAAATAAACATTCAGGTTGTTCTTTTGTTGAAAGAAGTCTGGAAAATATTGATAGAACATATTTTATAAATAAAATTTTATTACTTATAATTACTAGTGATAATTATGCCAAGCATTTACATCTTTTCACTAATTTTATATATTAGCACATAGAATTTGAGTTAATGGTATATAGAATATTTCAGAAGGATCACTCACATGTGACTCAATGGACCTAGGGTCAAGTCCCCTAGAGAATCAAAACAACTAATCTGACTGTCACTGCTTATGTAACCTTGGAACAGACACTGATTTTTCTATTATCCTCTCTTCCTTGATTTACAAAATTCACATAGCAATGCCTTTACATACATTTTGTCAACTCTTTGGGATGGTAAAATGAAACTAGGGGTTTGAGACGAATAATGGGATAAAGCTCTGTATACATTGAAGATTATTATCATCATACACTCTCAGTAACATTACCAGAGATCAGCTAAGGCATAACAAATGGATTAAAATAAAGAATTTTTTTTCTCTATTCAGTTATTAGAAATATTTGACATTGTCACAGTATATAGTTCATATTCTTAAAGAAGACTATAAACTCAGCCAGGCATTGTGGCAGGCACTTGTAGTCCCAGCTACTCGGGAGGTTGAGGCAGACTTGCCTAAGCCCAGGAGTTGGAGGTTAATGTGAGCTGTGATGCCACAGCACTCTACCTAGGGTGATAAAGTGAGACTGTCTCTAAAAAAAAAAAAAAAAGACTGTAAACCAACAGTTATCAACAATGCTAATGTTATTTAATACCTTCTCCTCCTGATCTTAGAATAGGAGATATATAAATAAGTATTTATTTGTAAAATGCTTGTCAGTCAAACTGAGTCTTCAGGGCAAAAGGCAAATGCATTCAAGTGCATTGTGTTGATGAGGCTGATCTATAGAGCAAGTGCACCTGGCGTTTAACAACGTATGGCTAGTTATTACATACTTTGAGCAAGTAAACAAGTAAAGGTCTTCTGTGTATTTTACACATGATTGATTCTGAAATTTTATTTCAAGATCCCCAGTGAAGGGGGGAAGAAAACCTACCAACACCACCACAATATTTTTCTATAACTCATTTCTTAACTTTTAAGGTTTTTCTTAATACATGTCCTCTTCTCTTCTTCATCTTTAAATTTTATATAGTAAAATGTTGTGTCTTTTTAATCAATCATATAATTCTTTTTCCTTTTCTAAATTTCTCAAGAAAGTTATTCTCTTACATTTGTAGCTTACATTGAGGATATCCTGCCTTAAGGGGGCTTTTGAACAATAATTCTTGATAATAATAAATGTTATAATAAGGACTACAGTCTTGTAATTTGTCATAAAATAAAAATAAATGGCATATGGATATAGCCAATCACACTATTATCTCACTATCACCAAAGTGTAGTAAGCCATCACTTAACCATTTTCAATAGATTCTTAAAAACTGCAACTTTAAGCAAACTACATATAACAAAATCATTTTCTCATCAATTAATGAAGTGATACTGAACACAACATCAGCTTGTGATGGAGATCTTATTTAAGGAACTGCTACACATCATTTTTTAAAGTCGCTGTTTCCAAGAATCTATCAATGACATTAAGTGAGAATTTATTCTACCTTATTAAAATGTACTTTATTCTAGTATGAAGGCAGCAGATGAGCTGATGCAAGTTTTAACAAGGGATAAAATAATTCCTGAAAGGAATTGGTGCAGAGGGAGAATTGGGAAAAGAAAATGTCTTCCATTTATAATAGGTAGACAAGAGATGAAAAGTAGCTGGGAAATAAGCGAGTGGGGATGGGTGGGGGTCACCACGTATGGCACATCTCTTGGGGTCAGGAGACAATTATAAGAGTGACTTTATCTAACAAATGCAATCAGTGTAACCTAATTCTTTATACCCTCAATGAATCCCAAACAATAATAAATAAATAAATATTTAAAAAGATGAATTATGGGTATACAGCTTTTGGCAGTTTGTTATTTTATACATCCTTTATGATGAACACTGCATATTGATTTCAGTTGTATTAGAAAGATAGGGTGAAAATTACATTAGAAAGGCAAAGCACGGGCTATGAATTGCTGTAAGATTTTATGAAGTATAAATATATAAAATGATAATTCCTGGTTTAAAGATTTTTAAGTCTAAAACCAAAATGAAACAAAGTTTTTTTTAATCATCCGTAAATCCATACTGAGCAACTTCAAGCTGAATCCTTTAAATAGTGGGCACAAAGAAGCAATAATCATCCACATAAAAGAGACAAGAAAAAAGAGGGCCGGTGGGCGAGCAGGTGGGTGAGACAGGGGAAAAAATAGTTTCCAAAATCAGAGCAAGATGGTCACACCACAAAATCTGGCACTTACTAACTCTGACTATTGATTAAATCATTTATATTCTCTAAGCCTCAGTTTCTCCATTAGTGGCTACATTCTAAAATGTTAGACAAGGGAGGTAAAACTGCACATGTTATCTGAAATAGGGGATAAAATAACCTCGGACAGAAATTGGTGTGGAGGGAGAAACGGGAAAAGAAAATGTCTTCTATTTATAATGGACAGACAAGAGATGAAAAGCAGCTATTTAGTAAAAAGGGTCATTTCAATAAACCAGAGCTCAAGTTGCTGCCAATTACTATCAACATTTTGAAAAAAATCCAGTAGCTCTTTTCCTGCCAGTCAGACCTGTTAAAGTGTCCATAGAAACTAGAGTTAGACCGTCATCTATTTCGCAAATCCTCAAGAATCCAGACACTTATCCAGTTTTGCCACGTGTAACGTGCTCCAGTGTACAGTGCACACCCAATCTTGGGCCCAGTCTTTCAGGAAGTAGCTACACGCTCTCACGTGACCCAGCTGCGGGGAGACGGGTGGGGCGAGCCCAGGCAGCAGGTGAGAGTGGGCCAGGCAGCCTGAGCGCAGAACCTCCCCAGTTGTCCCCTACCAGCCCACCCTCCGCCCCGCATCCTCTCATTTCCTATTTCCACTCGTGGTTTTTGATGCCAACATGGCCACAGCTTAGAACCTGGGCAAGCTTATTTCCTAGAAAGCTGGCGTCAGGGGCCGGGGCTGGCCCTGCCTGCCCCAGACTCCAGGCAGCAGATATCGATATCTGCACTTTCCCGGCTACCTGGTCCTGAGGCCCCAGAGACACCAGAGGAGGAAGCCTTCCCTGCTGACACCCCACTGAAACACTCTGCATTCACATCTCTGTTTAGTGACTGTCCTCTGACATTAAGCCATCCAGACCTTAGCTACTCAGTAACTGAAGAATGAACTAAAGTCTGTCTTTCCCAAACTTGCGAATCCTACAGATCATCCAGGAGACTGGCTAAAATAAGACGCGTCAACCACACACAGAAAGACTGGATCAACTCTCCAGAAGAAAGACCCGGGTATCTGTTCCATTAATCGGAGTCCTAGATGGTTCTTCTTTCTGGCAAGTTTGGGAAATTGCACCAACTCAGTATCTCGCGGGTTTGGACAAATCATAGGCTACAATTACAATCTGTGCGTCAGGGAACCCAAAGCGTTTGTGTTTCCCTGTCAGGTACCCTCGCAGACAGAAACTTCATGGGGCCTGAGGCCCAAGGTCCCAGCAGCGGGTTACTGGTGAACCTGCTCTCTGAACCCAGGTGTCCCAGAGCCCCAGGGATCAGAATGGGGTCAGCACTTCCAGACGAGCCAGCCCAGAAAGGGCGGGGATCTACTGCCAGGAGCCTGGGCAAGCTGGGTCATCCTCAGCCCCTCACACCAGCTTCCCGGGAAGTAAGCCTGCTCAGGTTCTCAGAGGGCAGCCATGGCCACGTTCCCACTGGCAGTCAAGGGTGGGAATAGGATGTGAGAGGGTGAGCAGACCAGGCTGAGAGGGAGGGGGCAGTTCGGGAGGTCGTGTACTCAGGACACCAGGACCACTCTCACCTGTTGCTTGGTCTCCTCCTGGCTCCTCTGCAATAACCAGCTCAACTCCTTGCTCTTTTGCTACAGAAGGAGACACCTCTGTGCAGCCATTTCTGCCCTCACTTTGCCAGGGTCACAACTGGCAGCATTCCCGCTTCAAAGATGGCGGCAGAGGTGTGTCCAGCGCCGTGAGGGGCAGCAGGGAGCAGGTTAGAGCACAGGGGGTGCTATTCCCATACTCCAGGGTAGTATTTTGCGTACAGCTATCGTTCTTGCTTTCTAGAGTTACACTTTTAACAAAAAAGCATACATAAAATAATTAAAAGCATTTATATAAATATGGAATTGCTAATACCCCAGGTGTATTTTTCCTCAGAAATTTGGGCAAAAGGTGCACATTATTTTATACATGGCAATATACAATTTATCTCCACTGGACTGTTAGGCTTGACTTACCTTTGAACAAAAACAAAACATACTTGGCAAAATAGAAATAAGAAGCTTACAATATAAAGACTACGAGAGGTAATATTGTGGAAATAAGACCACCTCAATGAGGGAAAACAGAGGCTGTTAATTTAAAGCTTGCAATCTCAAGGGAGCCAGTTACCCTTGTTTGCATTTGGCAGAGACTCGAAGGCGAACAGGAAAGTGGGAAAGTCTTGCATTATAAGTAATAAAAAAGGAAGGCTTTGGGTATGCTTGGAGTAGAAGTTACTGGCATGGAGAGACTAGAGGCAGGATAAGGGGGTGGAGGAGCATTTGAATAGTTTGGGGAGCTTATTTACCCTTCTCTAGTTGATCTTAAATTGGCAGTGGGGAGCAGGACAAAAATTAAGGAAGCTAGCTTGTTGATCAAGCCCTGACCATTCCTAGCCAGTTTCTGCGGAGGCTATGGTTCCTCTTCCCAGGCTTCTTGTTGGAGTTTGTGGATCAGAGTTCTATCTTTATGTATGGAAATATACAACACGATCATCGTTCCTTTGTATATTCGGTTTCTCCATACATGGGAACGCGTTGCTGAGGTACAATTTCTTAGTTTTTGCTATTTACCGATAGCAAATTTCGGTCAAACTGATTAATTGGCATGATTAACTGAAGTATCAAGAATGAGAAAGGGGAAAGGGAAAATGAAAGGTGAAGACTGGAGGATGAAATGCAAGCCAAAGAAGGAAGAAGTGGCCAGTCAATGGCAGGAAATGCGAACGACCTGTGCACGAATGAACCGGTATTACTCCGACTTCCTGTCGACAGGTAGTAAGAGCAAATATATTCTACACATATGTATTTGCTGATGTCCTATAACTCTCTGCTAGAAACAGATTACGTATTGAAAGAAAATGGCGTTGTCATTGTTCTCAGTTTTTCCCCAGATGCGGAGTTCCTTTTTTTATCAATCAGCCAAAATCCACTGCCCCAGCAGACTAGGAGAGTAAATCCAGGGGTTTTCTCCTGCTTATGTCCCTCAACCCTGCCAAGTTATGAGAAAGCCACATTTTAAGCTGCCTTCCACTCCAGGAGGCTTTACAGTCCTCTGATACTTAAGATTATGATACCTGGGTACTGTGCTCAGTAGTTAGATTACTGGTTCAGCACACTGGGGGTAGTGAGTTCAAACTTCTCTTGGGCCTGATTAAGAACAACAACAAAAAAGAGATTATGCTATTACCTTGTCTTTAGTCTCTAAAGCCAAGGACCTACATTTGGGAAGACCTGGCCTTTCATATTCCACCCATATTTGTTATTTCTTAGAAGCCATATGAATGGTGAAATCACTGTTTGGTTTATAAACCTATAAAGGCTATGGAATTTCTTTACATATACATAGAATATTTTATTTTCTTGTAATTTTAACCATTGCAGAGAAAGTGTTCAATAATTATTACTCTCTATTAAATTAGAAAAAAAATTGTTTGAGTATCACTCAAAACAAGGAGCAGATTGAGTGGTAAAAATGAAAACACTGTTAGCAAATTAGGGCATAATCTCCATTTAAACTACATGAATCTATTGGCAGAGTCCAACTTGTAATAGGACTGAAACACTTGCAGAGATCTCATATGTTTTATTTTCCAGTAAGGCTCATTTGTACTTTTAAAGGACATTTTGAAGGAAGTGGCAATGTAAATTCCTTTGACTCTCACTCCTCTTTTCTTTTTTTTGCTTTCCTTTTCCTTTTCTTCTCTTTCCCTCTTGGATTATTTTGCTAAATTGACTTCCTTTTCTTTAACAGAGCATAATTTGACTGAATTTATTTTTGCTTAGTGAATCTCTAAACTTATGAAATGATCAGCCTCCCACTTACATAGAGCTTTTCAGAAATAATTGGATATATGGTCTCACCTAGATATTGCATTGTTGACAATTTCATAGTGTGGTACATCAGGAGGAGAGTAGAAAGAAAGACTCAAAGCTGGTGAGCACAGCCTGGCCTTTTAAATATGTAATATCTTGTCTTCTGTGGGAGCCTTTTCCTTATCCCTGGACATGCCAATTGTCAACTCACTGGGCCACTTGGGTTGTTTCAGATATACACATCAACTTGTTAAAAACAAACAACATTGAAAGAAAAAACCACTGAAGTCAGATTAATTTGCTACCATGATAAAAGGTTGCTATTATTCAATCTTGATGTTTTAGTGCCCAAATTGACATTCATTTAACTTCAGAGAGGACGTCTAGAAGTCTTTTCCAGAATGTACTTTTAAAAAAATTCTTCAGAGTATGATTACCTTTGTGACTCATCTGTTTGATCATATAGAATGGAACTTCATATTTTCATCTGAAAAGGCAAAAGAAACAGTAGTTGTTTCCCTTTCAGTTAATTGGCAACTCTGAGAACTCCCAGCTTATACTAACTTTGAATCTCCCTCAAGGACCACCTTGGTAAATTATGTAACTCACGTGATGTTATTAGAACATTACAAAATTTTGCTCGTGGAAGCATATTTTATGTAAAAAAAATAGATTTCTATTTTTCTTCATGTACTTTTTAATTAATGATTGATTTTTCTAATAGCTGGAAAGTTAACTACAATTTTTAATGTCTAATGCACTGAAACATTGCAAGACACTTCATAGCGAAATGCGATGAGTATGAAAAGCATGACTCATTTGGTTTTAGTTCCGTGGTGTCTCATTAACAATTGAATTATAGTGAGGAATAAAAAGCAAATCTGTCCATGGATCAATACTTGAGTGGAAAATCTTTAAGACAGTTTTAATATACTTTATATCTGATTGTAGAACATATTTGTATATACTACATATATATATATATATCAGATAAGCACTAGAATGGAACTAAGACTCATTAGAAGACAAATATGTTTATTATCACACCATTATGGTCTTTCTTTTAACAAAACAAAAAAAATCACACTCTCACACACACATAAAGAAAAATAGAAGGTTAATTAACTTTAAAATTGTTATGGATCACGTTCTGAGTTGTAGAGAAGTGGTAGGTGGTTTTAATGTTGGAGAATAGAGGGAAGTTGAGATGGAAACAGCTAAGGCTTTATGCAAAGAACCAGATAAGTAGGGGAAAATAGAGTCTTACTTAAATTACATTCCCCTGATATTATTCTTTAAACTGTAGGGAAGCCCTTCTAGATATATGTATATATTCTTTGGTCTCAGTTGTTTGTGCCCATGATTTGAATATAGAGGGAGGCAGGGAGGCATTGCTGAGAACACCACAGAAAAGAGCAGTGTTCCCAGGGCCATGAGTAGCATCAGAAGGGAAGGGAAGACTTTTCTGACATTGGCAATCTCATGAAGAAATGGCTGGTGACATTCAGATGGAAATTAATATTTAAAAAATGGGACAACAATATGAAGGATAAGAACTAGGGTGCTCACTCTGGAACAAAGCAAGAAAAAACTGACACCACCCAAACAGACACCTCACCAAGCTACACAGATGGCAAATAAGCACGTGAAAATATGTTCCACATGATACATCATTAGAGAAATGCAAACTAAAACAACAATGAGATACTACTCTGTACCTATTAAAATGGCCAACACCCAGAATAATGACAACACCAAATGCCATCAAGAATATGGAACAACAGAAACTCTTTATTTATTACTGGTTAGAATGCAAAATGGTATAGTCACTTTGACCATTTCTTACAAAACTAACATACTCTTACCATATGATCCAGCAGTGGTTCTCCTTGGTCTTTAGCAAGGGGGCTTATATCACGCAAAAATCTGTATGTGGGTATGTATTGCATTTTTATTCACAATTGCCAGAATTTAGAAGCAACCAAGATGTTCTTCAGTAGGCCAATTAATGCATAAACTGGTACACTCAGAAAATGGAATATAATCCAATGCTACAAATAACTGAACTCTCAGGTCATAAAAAGACATACTACATAATTTCAGTTACATAATATTCTGGAAAATGCAATACTATGGAGACAGTAAAGTGGTTAGGATTAACTGCCAGGGGTTAAGGGAGAAGGATACACAGGACTTTTAGGGCAGTGAAACTATTTAGTCTGACACTAGCGCTAGAGTGGTGAACAGATGCAATGTTCCATTTGTTAAAACCAGTAGAATGCACACCTCCAAGATCAAACCCCAGTGTAAACTGTGGGTGATAATGTGGCCATGTGGTTTCATCAAGTTGAGCAAATGTAGCCCTTTTGTGTGGGATGTTAACAGTGGGAGAGACTGTGTGAGGAGTCAGAGCATATACGGGGACTCTCTGTACTTTCTACTCAATTTTGCTGTGAACCTAAAAAACAAAACCTACTTAAATAGTGAATAGCTAAGGATGGCATAAAATTCAAAACCAAACTAAACTGACAAAAAATTGACTCCATCCTCACAAAGAGCCATCTCATTCTAGTGTTTTGATTCTGCTACCAGGGCAGTGATGGAGGTGAAGAAGAAAGGTGTGGGTAGGTCATCTTCTCGGTGTGCTCTGCTTTTCATTCTTCAAGTGCTTTGAGGGATCATAATGCAGGCTTAGAAAATTATAGTTCCAAGAGAGAAATGTAGAGAAGAAATTCTGTTCCAATGAAATGCCTGGAAACACTAAACAGATACCTGAGAAAACTGAACTTACCCCTTTTCTAACCTAATCAATTTATAAATCAGCAAGAAAAGCACAATTATGTGTCATACTCATTTTCGTTATAGCAATACTTCTTGTATAGATTTAGTAATAAAAATCATGTTTAAGGGCGACGCCTGTGGCTCAAAGGAGTAGGGCATCAGCCCCATATGCTGGAGGTGGTGGGTTCAAACCCAGCCCTGGCCCCCCCCCAAAAAAAATTATGTTTAATATCTGCTTCAAAGACTATTAGAAAATGCAACTCTGCTCAGAGTCAACAAATAGTGTATTTATGGTTGCAACCATAGATGTATGGTTGCAGTGTGGACAAGTGGCTGGATGCCCTTCAATGTAGCCAGTCACCTTAAATTTGCACAATATTTATAGAAAGAAATGAAGGAATGAATAGAGAAAAAAATGGCAGATCTGGACGGCAAAACTGTTCATAATTCCATAGGGTTTATTTTAGTTAAAGTAATATATGGAGTGAATATATAGTGGGGCACAGAGCTATCTTCTTTATATTCTTATTTAAATAGCCAGAAGACAATATTTACCTGTGATAATATAACCATTTCTAAAATATTCATCTATTAATTGACATTCCAACATGTACAACAGATTTTATTTATGTCTTTATAAAAATTCGTTATCAATTGTAAACATCTATTTTTATTATTTGTATAGGGGTTATAATTAAAAATAAAATCCATCTCTATGTTCTTTTAATCTTTTCTTTATCAAAAAGTCATTGTATTTAGCTTAATATTGCAAATCCTCCTTTCCCATAAGTCTTTTTGAAATTTTGTAGTAGCATTAAGAAATAGTGTGTCATATCTCTCAGTATCTGAAATATGGCATATATTCTTAAAAATAAGTGCTGTGTGCTCCTATTCAATGGGGGGGGAGCTCTTTGTGCTAAGTACCCTTTAAGAAATACAAATCAGTTTTTGACTTGAGGATTGTTGTAAATGAACTACATTATTTATGTTTCTTGAAAACCTTGAAGTAGCAAATTCCTCTTTGCAACTGGAATAAATAGGAGGTTTGAGCAAAAGTTAAAATAAAAGTAAAATTTTAAAATGAGCAAACTAGTTGTATTGGTCAGTTCACATGCAATTGTGGGAGCTCCATTTTTTTCATCTGCAAAATTTATTGTCTTCCTTAAGAGTATCAAAATAAGTTTCCATATAAGAAAATTCTTTAGAGGCTGTGAAACTCTATGGAAATACTAGTGCTCATTTTATGGACAAGTTGTTATAATCATCTATGTTCGGTCTACCAGTCAACATACTAATTCCCATGGATGCTTTCTCAGTTAATACATTTCCAATTTTATAAGGAAAATTGCACTGAAAAGGTATGAGTCTTCAAAAATGTTGGTTTTTAAATGAAAGATAAGTCTCCTTTACTCAATAGGCATTTGCTCTGGCAGTTACTAGTCTGGGTTCTGGAGAAATGAAGGAGAGAATCAGACAAAATATCTTCCTTAAGTAATTCAGAATCAATTCAGAACCAAATGAGGACCACAAACAAGCAACTAAAATGTGGAATCTCAATGTAACAATAGAGCAGGAGAAGGAGAAGGGTAAGGTCTAGAGATAGCACCATAAAGAAAGTGATTAACTCTGCATAAGAAGTTGAAGTTGACTTAAAGAATAACGTTGCAGAGAAGTTAACATTTGATTGGGTCTTGTTGCAGTTTTTCAGGTGGATAAATCAAAGAGAGTTTTAGGCAGAGAAAACAACATATAAAAATTCATAGGTGAATGAGTCAGTATTATATGCTCATGAAATGTCAAGAATAGTTATAGTATTAAGCAGAGGACAGAGAAAGTGGCAAAAATTTAGTTGAAAAATTTGGCCAGGAGTACAAGTTCAGCCATACCAAAATATCTGTGATTTTTGCTGAAAGGTGTGGGACACTTAATCCCCATGTCTGAAACTTCCCACAAGAGAGTAGATGGGAATGATGCAGATTTTTGATCTTACACATTCACAAAAACTTACATAATTGACAAGGTTTGTAGAACAAAGTATATATCAGGAGGCTTGACAAATAACTGGATCAAGCATATGTACACAGCCCACACACAAACAGATCTCTGGACATAATGAGCAAGCAAATTGCCTGCTCCAGAATCCTACACAGTACTGAATGTACAATTAAATTACTGCTTGAAGATCATGAAGTAGAATCTTCATTACAAAATTAAGCATAAATCATTGACAAGGAAACTTGTTCCAGTATCTTTGGAGTGTTTCACATAAACTTTACATCTAGATGTTTTCTGGCCATTTGTTTTAATGGAACACATTTAGTGGCTGGACTATGAATAAAGTCCAAGTAGGGTATTTTAGAGAAACCTGTATATTGCTGCTCTAGAGAAAAAATGAAAAAGTCAATAGGTAGTGATTTTTTGTGTGAAAGTGTTATCTGTGATATAAGTGCTCGAAACCCACTTTAAAGAGCGCACATAATTGGGTGATAAAGATTCATCTTTTTCTGGGAAGTAGATAGGAAGCTGTAAGGAGAAATGAGAATGTAGTCATGACCTGGGATCTAGAGTCTGACCCCATCTTTGTCAATAACATGCTTGATAACCTTACGTTCCCTTCACCTCTGTAAGCACCAAACATTAAATCGACTGTCCTCTGTAAAGTACTCATCACAATGACCAGCACAGAGTAAGGGCTCAGGAGGCGCCAGCTGTTGCTCTCAGCTTCCTCTGTCAATAGTCTCAGGTTTGGACTGTGTGATAGTTCAAGTCACTTTGGGCTCTAATTTATGATTGTTAATACTGGAAGTATAAATATTTATCAATGTTTAGGCCATTTCTTCCTTTTCTTAGTCTCTTACAAATATTCTTGTTCTTTAGAAATTAATTTCACAGGTTTGATGATGTTGGTCATCATTTGTATGGACCCGAAACAGTCTCTTTCATACCTCAGGGTAGGTCTTCTCTGACTATTGGCTTAAGAATCACTTCAGAGCATGTACCATGTATAAACTCGTGAGTTTCACCTACAAAATTTCTGATTCAGTTGATTAGAAGTTGGGTCCAAATGATCCTGATGCGTGTATTATACATGGACACAGACTGTGGGATATTAGACATTCGAGACAAGGCAGGGTGAGAGAGTAGGAGGGAAGTGAGGGATGGAAAGCTATCTAATGGGTACAATGCACACTATCTGGGTGATGGCTACACTAAAAGACTTCTTGACCGTACAATGTATTCATATCACAAAATGGCACCTGTACCTGCTAAATCTATAAAAATTAACAACATAGATAAAGAATGCAAAATGGAACAGTTAAAAAAAAAGAACTAATATTGGTAGGGTGATATTGTATAAAAGAATAGCCAGAACTGAAATAAAGATAGGATGTTATGATGCTGTTCTTATGAAATAAACAATCCAAATACGATTTTTTTCCTAGCAGAATATGTAGAGAATTAAAATTCAAGCCTAATTCCTGCATGAGGTAAGACTGTAGCCTTGCAAGTATTTGTGCCATTTCTCATTTTGACGTAATGAGTGCATTGACTTCCTGAGCGCATTATAGAATGTGGTAAAAACCTGCAGATGTCTTCCATGCAGCATCCTGTACCAAGCAACTATTGCTATGTTTACTTGCATTATTTACAGATATAGGGAAAGGTAGCCGGACAAGCATATAGATTTTGCACGTGTTTTGCAAGTGGGAAAATATTAAGAGCCCTTCAAGTACCACTTCAGTGCCATCCTAATGACTTTTTATGAGGCAAGCACAAAGTTTCAGGTTTTAAGCTGGACTGTTTGTACTTCACAAAACCTGCAGAGAATAAAAATCATCAGAAAACAAGAAAAAAAAAAAAGAGCTGCTTGTGCTGTTCTGTGCCATCAGAATTCATAACTGACCCCTCAGTTCACATTTGAGGTTATCATTATATAAACATTCATTACAATTCTCTGTAAACCTCCTGATTAACAAAAGAGAAATCAGACCTAAAATGCTTCTACACAGCAAAAGAAATATTCAATAGAGTGAACAGACAACCTGCAGAATTTGGAAAATATTTTCAAATTATGCATCTGTCAGGGGACTGATCTTCAGGATTTACAAGGATTGTAAACAACTCAACAAGAACAACAACAAAATAAACCCATTACAAAGTTGGTAAAAGACACGAATAGACATTTTTCAAAAGGAGACCTACAAATGGCCAAACATATAAAAATGATTGTCATTAATCATCAGAGAAATGCACAATAAAACTTCACTGAGATATGATCCTATACCAGTTGGAATGGCTATAATTAAAAAGTAAAAAAAATAATGAATGTTGGTGAGGATGTAAAGATAAGGGAACACTTATACACTATTGGTGGGAATATAAATCAGTACAACCTTTATGGAAAACAATATGGAGCTTTCCTAAAGAACGAAAAATAGAACTACCATTCAATCCAGCAATGTCAGTCCTGGGTTCATATCCAGAGGAAATGAAATCTTTATATCAAAAGGATACTTGCACTTGTATGTTTATCACAGCATTATTCACAATAGCCGTGAATGACTGGATAAGGGAAATGTGGTGTATACACCTGCACACACACACACACACACACACACACACGCAAGCGCGCACACGCAATGGAATACGATTCAGCCATTCGACCCCATATACCGAGGGCTGCGGGTTCAAGCCTGGCCCCAGCCGAACTGCATCAAAAAAAATTAGCCGGGCACCGTGGCGGGTGCCTGTAGTCCCAGCTACCTGGGAGGCTGAGGCAAGAGAATCGCTTGAGCCCAGGAGTTGGAGGTTGCTGTGAGTTGTGACTCCACAGCACTCCACCGAGTGCGATAGAGTGAGACTCTGTCTCCACAAAAAAAAAAAAAAAATGAAATCACGTCTTTTGCAGCAAAATGGATGAAAAATGGAGGCCATTATCTAAAGTGAAACAACTCAAGCATTCAGTCAAATACTTCATGTTCTCGTTTTTTAGCAGGAACTAAATAGGTAAATATGGACATAGAGTGTGGAATAAAAGTCACTGGAGACTCAGAAGTGGTGGAGGATGGGAAACGGGTAAAGGATGAGAAATTACTTGATGGATATAATGTACATACTCTGGTGAGGGTTACATTAAAAGCCCAGAGTTCACCACTATGCAATCTATCTATGAAGCAGAACTTCACTTCTACCCCTAACAGTTATTAAATTTTAAAGAAAAAGAAATAAGAGAAGATATACACTTAAAGTTCAAGGCTAAGGTACAGAGAGGACCAATGGGAAATGCTGACCTGAGATTTCAGAAAGAGCATTAACAAAAACTTAAAGACACATTAACAGGATAATTATCTCCTTCAATTATTAAACTGTTTCTAATCTTGTCCCTCTATGGAGATTTTTGCCTGGTAAATCATATAGTTTTAGTCATAAGGACGACTCTATCCTTTAAGGCAGAAATGGAGCATGCAGAACTGAAGACTGAACAGGACACTGAAGGCAATTAACCAGGATGAGTGCTCACCCATCCAAAAACCTAATGATCCACTAAACACTTTCGAAGTTAGGAGTTTGAGAGCTAGAGCCATGAACATAGGAGAAGCGTCTTAAAGATGTTTATACACCATCAGCAACATAGAATGTGGATGATGCCATCCCTGGGGAAAAAAAGGTCAGGAGAGGTCGTGGCTAGAGCAGTCAGAGATAAGGCCAGGTGACTCAGCCATCACTTACCGCTAAGCAAATAAACAAGATTACAGGTCCTTTCTTTCTTTTATAGGCAAATTATAAACCTCTCAGATCTTTAAATTGGTCTCCTGAAATAAGAAGGAAACTAAATTATATTTCCCAAGCCTTCCAGACAGAGTTTTTTTGTTTGTTTTTTTTCTGCCCTGATTTCAGATTGGATAACTTTCGTGTTTTGATTTTATCTTCAAGTTTACTGACTCTTTCATTCTCTCATTTCCCTTCTGCTATTATGCCCATCCAGTGGAATTTTTATTTTGGTGATTTTGTGTTTTAATTCTAAAATTTCCACTTGGTTCTTTTTAATATTCTTTAATAACATTCTATTCTTTAAGGAGATCTTTTTATTTTATCTATTGACTTCAGCAGAGTTCACGATTGCTTCTTAAAATATTTTTATAATACTTGCTTTATGGTCTTTTTGTCAGAAAATTCCAAAATCTATGTCACTTTCCTACTAGAGTCTATTTATTGTATTTTCCCATGTAAAGTGATATTTTCATATGTTTTGTATGTAAAGTAATTTTGGATTGGATCTGGTTAGTTTGCATATCATGTTAAGAGACTATGGGTCTTATTTATATCCAACAGAGAATAGCTGGTGGTCTGGTAATTCAGTTTTCAATGCCTTTTATTTACTGAACAAGTATAGTTAATGGGGTAAAAATGAATAAAGAGTTAAGGGGCAGGAAGACAAAGGGAAAAAAAACAATGGTGTACACCCAACCCTAATAGAATCAGAGCTTCAAAAGACAGGAAGGTCCCCTTCCATAGCATTCTGACTCCAACAGGATTGCCTCGCCATTGTCTGTCATCATAGCAAATACTCTCCCTCTTCCTAGCCTCACTCCTTCCTTCCCCTCTCCCTTCTGTTCCTTCCTTCTTTCTGGACTACACTTATGTTTTACAATTCATACGAATGTGTAAGTGATTATATATTGATTTCAATATCAAATCAGCACATCGTACCCCATAAATGCATTAATGTATACGGTTATGAAAATTTTAGAATAAGGCAATTATCAAACAAAAAAAAAAATCTGTCATCACAACCAAGCAATTGCTTGGGGGTTTGGACAAAAGGGAACAGGGAAAGAAGAGCAAAAGAAAAACAGGTGATTTCCACATCCCTGTGATTGTTAGAGGCAGACTCACTTTCCTGCTTTTCAAGCACAACTGCAGGGATTCCCCTTTAGTTCTCTCTCTATCTCTCTCTCCTTCTCTGCCTAAATGCCTGTTTCTGGCATCCCAAGTTCAGGCTGAGAGATAGCAGAAAAAAAGAAATGGAAAACTCATCATTCGATCCATGGAAATTGAAATCCAGGTTGTCTTCTCCAGTCTTCTTCCTGTGATTAGCTTTATGGAGTCCAAATAGCGACTTCATGCATTCTGTCCATATTTCATAATTGTGTTCAGTGGGAGAGACAGGAAGCACTAGAACACACAGAGTTGACTATAAACCCAGTAAATGTAAACTTAAAAAATTCCTAATTGCTACCTAAAGTTAAATTTGATTTCTTTGACAACTGAAAAAGTGTGATTATTCATAATACATATGGTGATGTGTACCCGGGTGTTGTGCCTACAGATATGTTCACAAGAAATATATGTATATGTGAATAGCTAAGAACTTAAAAGCATAGATTCCTTTTTATTAAGTTAAAATATTTGATCTGAAATTGCCACCATCAGTTATGTTATTAGTTGTTCAGTTTGAAGGCCAATATTAAATTACACATATTCTATTAGAGACAAAAATCTGGACAGTTATTGCCATTTTCTCAAATAATGAGAAATAGTTATTAATTTAGAATGGGAAAAGTGAAGAAGGTATAAGAATGCAGCCAAAGGAGGCTGCTATTGCCCATGTAATTCTCTTACAGAAACTCACTCCTAAATGCCTTACATTCGTGTTTCAGCAGGCTACAGTTGGAAGAGCTTTGTCATAATTACATAAGTTACTAATTGCACAACTCTTGTTTCTTAGTTTGTCCAGTTAAATTTGTCAGATTAAAAGAACACCTATAGTAAGAAAAAACTTTCTTATAGCAACTTAATTCTATACTTCAGATTATTAAAACTAATATTTAACATCTAACATTGGGCGGCTCCTGTGGCTCAGCGAGTAGGGCACCGGCCCCTTATACCGAAGATGACGGGTTCAAGCCCGGCCTCGGCCGAACTGCAAAACAAAAAAATAGCCGGGCGCTGTGGCGGGCGCCTGTAGTCCCAGCTACTCGGGAGGCTGAGGCAAGAGAATCGCTTAAGCCCAAGAGCTGGAGGTTGCTGTGAGCAGTTTTACGCCACAGCACTCTACCCAGGGCGATAAAGTGAGACTCTGTCTCTACAAAAAAAAAAAAAAAAAGAATCTGATCTAAAAAACTGTGGGATCCATAAATGGACAGGAAAGATATCAAACCAACAAGATTCTGGAGCCAAT
>CAUYON010014390.1:0-15145 GCA_963573935.1 Arctocebus calabarensis | reverse complement strand
TTTTTTTTTTATTGAATCATAGCTGTGTACATTAGTTCAACCATGGGGTACAGTGTGGGGGCTTCACATGCAATCTGAGATATTTTATCAGCCTGATTGACATACCATTCATGATATTTTCTCATTTACTATATGAAAACATTTTTGATCCTTGTTTAGAAGTTTTCTCCTAAGAGTTTCATAGTTGAGTCCCTTGGATTTTCTAGGTATAAAATCATATCATCTGCAAATAGTGAAAATTTGATTTCCTCAGACCCTATTTGAATACCCTTGATCACCTCTTGCCTAGTTGTGATGGCTAAGACTTCCATTACAATGTTAAAAAGCAGTGGAGACAATGGGCAACCTTGTCCTGATCTTTGTGGAAATGTTTTCAATTTTACTCCATTCAATATGATATTGGCTGTTGGTTTGCTGTAGACGGCCTTTATTAGTTTAAGAAAAGTCCCTTCTGTACCTATTTTATTACATGTTCTGATCATGAAAGGGTGGTGGATATTGTCAAAAGCTTTTTCCTACCTTCTTTTTTGTACTAAATTTTGTACTACTCTTTCCTTTATTCACTACTCTCTATCCATTCGGACTTCCTACATTTTGTGTCCATTGTGTAATTTGTACCTGTTAAAGACAATTTTCATTGCATTTAAATTGTATTCATTAATATAATATTATTCATAATGTTCCCTTACTCTTTATATGTTTTTAGTATCTGCAGTGGTGTCTAAACTTTGTTTCCTGACATAGGTAATTTGTGTTTTCTCTCTCTTTTAACCAGTTTAATTAGAGGTCTAGTAATTTTATTTTTTTAATTTTCAAAGGCACATTTTCTTATGGATTTTCTGTATTGTGTTTGTGTTTTCTGCTTCATTGATTCCTACTCTAATTTTTACTGTAATTTTTATTATTTCCTTCCTTCTACATACTTCAGATTTAATTTTTTTCCTTGATTTCCAACTTCTTTACATGGACATTTAAACCTTTCGTCTTTGTGTTTTAGTCTTTTTTTTTTTAACAGCTTCTCACTCTGTCACCCTTGGTAGAGTACTGTGGAAACTTCTTAGCTCATAGTAACCTCAAACTTTTGGACTAAAGTGTTCCTCTTGCCTCAGTCTCTTGAGTAGCTAGGATTACAGGTCCTATAACAACCCAGCTAATTTTTCTATTTTTAGTAAAGACAGGAATCATGCTCTTGCTCAGGCTGACATTGAACTTCTGAGCTCAACCAATCATCCTGCCTTGGCCTCCCAGTGTGCAAGGATTGTAGGTGTGAGACACTGTGCCCAGCTATGACAGTATACTTCTGTTTCTGTCATTTGGACTTTATATGTGTGTGTATATACACATGTTCATATATAATATTTGCCTCTACATACATTGTAAACCTGAAAATACATTGTAATGTTTTTTTCTCTAAATAGACAGTTAGTTGACTATTTAAAATGTTAAAGGTGAGAAAAATGAATTTTTTTAAAATGCACATATTACCCATTCTTGTACTCTTCATTCTTTTGTGTAGTTCCCAGTATCCATTTTGTTTTGATTTCCTTTCCAGTTGAATGAATTTATTTTTATTTCTGATACTGTGTTTTTT
This sequence comes from Arctocebus calabarensis, assembly GCA_963573935.1. NCBI lineage: Eukaryota > Metazoa > Chordata > Mammalia > Primates > Lorisidae > Arctocebus > Arctocebus calabarensis. The sequence goes on along the minus strand of CAUYON010014390.1, from coordinate 13,554 downwards.
CAGCTGCAGAAATTCCATTATTTTTTGCTTAATAGTTTTTATTCCTTTCCTCATTATGCTCATATATTTGAGATCATAAGCATATTTATACTGGCTGTTTTCAAGTTGTTAATTGCTAAGGCCATCATTTCTGAATTTGTGGGGCTGCTTCTATTGATTGATGCTACTTTTGGGCATGAGTTAAAGTTTCCTACTTTTCATGTCTTCAGTGTCTGAATTTTGTTATTTTTTCTTTAAAAATATTCTTGTATTTGCAGGCAGTGAGCTTACTTATGGAACAATTTAATCTTCTTACATATCTAGTGGTCTTTAGTCTAGGAATTCAACAATTTCTCTCTACTTGATTTGTAGAAACTTAAATGTCTCCCTGCTCTGTACAAGCTGGAGAAATAATTTAGCCCTCATAGTATTGCTCTTTATTTAGGTCTATATAGTTTTATCCTGTACATACACACTTTTGTGTCCAAAGATGCTCTGACTTTTATTCCCATTTTTGGATCTCTTTTAATGTACAGCTTTCTCCTCTCAGTACTTTTTTATGCCAAGTTCAGCTACCTCAACCTCCTTGTTCCTAGTTTGTGTTCCTCCTTCCTGAAATGTGGTCTGTATCTTCAAGCAACAAGCTGAGTTACCTACTTTGTTTCCCTTCACTTAGGTGTCACAATCTTGTACTGTAATATTTTCAAGTTAAATAACAGGATTTTTTCATATATTTTGTCCAGTTTTTACTTGTTTATCGTGGAAGGGCAAGAAGCTTTGCTGAAAACAGAAAGGAAGAACAGACTTTTTTCAGCCATTCTGACCCATTTTTTAATTATTCAAAAAAATAAAGTTGGTATTTGCCTTAGTACTTGTTCATTCTACTTAGGAAAGTCTTCCTGTGGTCATCTACAAACTTCCTCATTCTCATTCTTTATCCTTTTAAAGAATCCTTTCTTGATCATACTATTTTAGGTCCCTAAAGTATCCTGTTAATACTATCTTTTAATTTTTCATAGAGTTTATTACAATTAATAATTATCTTAAAAATTTTTTATGTGTGTAATATTCTACATCCTCCCTTCTTGTCATGTAAGCTCCATGAGGAAAGGAAATTTATTGACTATAGTCCCATGTTTCTGAGCTTCCTAAATAGTACTTGGCCCAAAAAAGGGAATGAACAAATACTATGTTTTCTGAGTAAAAAGCATGAATAAAGATAGTATAAAATCACATGCTATTACATTGTAAAGAGAGAGATGCTAAGTAACATAGTACCAAAAGTCCTACATATCGAAATGGATTATGTTGATGTGTTTCTGTATAATCTTCGTCTTCCTGCAATTTCAGATATTTAGCTTTGCTTGCTACTTTTGTACATGTAGTCTAAATATACGATAGGCCTACATATCAGAATAGGTTATGTTTATGTGTTTCTGTAGAATCTTCTTCTTCCTGCAATTCCAGATATTTAGCTTTGCTTGCCACGTAGTCTAAATATACTATACCCCTATTAGTGGCACTATGTGGTCTGTGGCAGTTGCTTTGAAATGGAGATACATACATATTTTTCAACATTAACCTCTTCTAGTGAAATAGATTTATCAGTAATGTGGATAAAATAGTGTTTTATATGATAGCATATATCAACACTCTGTACTAGTTTTAAATTTGGTTGATAATCCAAGGGCTGGCCTGCTTAAATATGAAATGTCTGTGTTCATGTTACCTGATTTTAATTCTGAAGTAGATTGAAAAATAGTTGACCTAAATAGTCGTGCTGCACTTCTTAGTTCTGCATTCTCTTAGGTGCATGGTTTTTATTAATCATCCACACTAAAATGTAGGTCTTCAGTATCCTGCATTTTTTAAAAGAATATACCTGTGCCAAGATCTTGGGATTTGGTATTCATGTAGTATTATTGGACTACATTACGGAGGTCTAATTTTTTCCTTATTTGGAGACTAGTATTTGGGAACTGTGTGACAACTTCTGGGTCCGTATTTAGTTGTCAGAGCCCTCTCGGAATCTATAGGGCAGATTTTTTTTTTTTAAAAAACCTAGCCCCAGAGCTTTGTTATTTGGGTTATGTTTATGACTTATTCTTGATTTTTTATACATCAAGTATTGGTAGCTTTTGGTATTTCATTTAGAATCATGAGTACTTTTTGATATAAATTAAGACAATTTTTTATTAAAATTATACTCATGGATAATAATATCATCTTAACACATGAACCCTCTTTCCTAAATTCATCTGTTCTATATTGTCATAATTCAATATTAAACTGCAAACTTAAATGCCATTTTAATTTACACAGACAAATCAATGACATGACATTATAATGTATGCAAGTGGAAAAATATTTTTCAATATATCTAGACCATATGACTTCCCTGCCTAGATGATAGTATTTCAGCATGAATATTTAAAGGTTGAGAAACAGTCTTTGTTATGCAGTGAGAGGAAGGCATTTATTTATAGTTTGCTTAGAATTTTTCAGATGTCAAAGGGAAGATTTCCTGAACATTGTGTATGACTTTCTGGCTCTGATGTGAATATTGGCAAGGTGGGAATGGACACCACTGGCAGCTTTTATGTGTGACTGGGTGTGGCTTCCCAGGTCACATGTAACAATGATTCAGGAGTTACTTATGTCTGTGCCCCTAATTAAATAGGCTTCATTTAGCTGTCCTCAGCATCAAGTATATGTGCTTTCGAGTTGATTGTCTTCCAGGGTCCTAAAGGATGTCTAATGATAAACAAGAAGCTTTATCTCTACAAGTGGAATCTGGAAATAATTTTGTAGCGTGTTCCAGAAATTTTGCTTAGATTTTTAAAGGTACATAATCTCAGTTAATCTTGTCTCCAGCTTACCTTTCCTAACTGATTATGATTTCGTTCTGTCATTGAATTATTCTTTCATTTAAGTTTGTTTGGGCTAGATTCTTCTTCTTCTTTTTTTTCCTCCAACAAGAGAGAAATAGTTAACTACCTTTTGGAGGAGAAAATGAAACTTGTAAGATTAAGTAGAAAGGATATAATACAATATGAACATAGCACCCTACGCTGTTGCTAGTGCCATGTTTTCAATCATCTTTGTGGGAGTCTCTTGCCCCCTGCATAATTATCTTTCATAAATATTTGTTAAACAAATGAGTGGATTAGTCAGCAAATCAACCATATTAAGATATACTTAGTTCTTATAGAAATAGGAATATTCTGTCAGATAGTCAAAGCCCCAAACTCAGAAGAATTAGATACTTAATTCTATTCTTTCATTAACATATTTAATAGTAAATATACTTAACAAATGATGGCAACTTCATTTTGTGACTAACGCATCACTGGGGGCTTCCCTTTCTATCCAGTAGTTAGTGGACAGAGTAGGGAAAGAAAGGAATAGGGATCCCTCTGGTGAGAGAGACCCTTATGCATCTATGTACCTAAAACTGTATCATTTCTCATTTTTTCCTATAATTTTAAGAAGAAAGAAGGCCAATCTGTTGTTATATCATAAATGGTGTGCTTTTATTGAACAGTTTTTATATTCTAAAAGTTTGGACAAAAATTTGCTCACAATAAGGCAATTCTACATATGTACCACCATATTGGCTGACCTTTTTTGAGAGTCCTCCTTCGGATACCCACTTTCTTGCAAAGTTTCAAATTTCCTATTTGCTTTCTGTACTCTATTTCGTTTTTTAACCAATGAGTTTAAGATGCTTTTCTAAGAGGAAAAAGTATATCAATAAGTTCTTCAGCATTGCTAAAATTATCAGTGAACATCTTGTCAGACAGTGATGTGTGAATCTGTTTTGTATGCCTCTATGCAAGGCCAGGTTTGTTGACGGAGGGAAGCACTTTCTCATTTTTAAACGCGAATCCCACCCTATGTGGAACACGTTAGTATAATGCACAGACTGTGGGAGAATTAACATGTAATTTGTTTTCAAGCTTTCTTATTTTTCTGCATCTCCTTCCACATCAAGTTTAAAACAATGAACTCTACTATTTGCTCTTAATGTTTGCAGGGTGCTTTCAGAGACCCCTTATTTGTTTGAGTTCAGACAGAATTACAACCTAGTTCTAAGAATCTCTGAATTAGAAATGGAGCTTTCTTTATTATGTTCTTTAATGTCCTTTGATCCAGGTCCAGCAGGCATCAGCTGCTGCAACTATCCCAGAATAATTTACTAAGCCACTAATGCCAGCTCTGAAAGAAGGAATAAACCAGGTTGGTATAAATGTAAGATTCTAATGTGGCCACTAACATTAAGTCACTAATGTGACCCTTTCATTAGCTGTTACTTTCAATTAGGTGTTCTCAAACAATTAGCTTTTGAGCTACATAATCTTATTTATAGCATATACATTCCCTGATGAGAGAAGAAATTACTTCTGGGAAAGCCGAGCCTCAAACTTTTAATTTAGGTACTAAATTCAGATACATTACCTCAGTTGGACTTTCTTCTTATGGAATTACTAAACTCAATTCTCTTGATCATGTGGTCCTCTAGGCACCACAAGCCTCTTTAAATGGGAACTACTGAGATCCATGGGTGCTCAGCACACACGGGGAGATAAATGTGGTAGAAATTTGCTCTTTGCAAAACCATTAACAGCTTTCAGATTTTCAGAGCATTCTTAGGAGAAAGACCATCACATCTTATTAATATTATTTAAGGCCATATATTCATAGATTCCTAATCTTATATACAGATTTGTCAGAACTTTCTGTTGCCGCTTCCTTGGCTTGATTTTCTACCACAAAAACTGAGATTGGAATCACTTTAAATGTTATCCTGATAGACTTTTCAAAATCTATAATAACATTTATTGTATCTGTCATCACATAGTACTTTCCAGGATACTGTATCAAATTCTCTCTAAATAAGACATGGTCTTTGCCTGCAAAGAGCTTACTATATAAATGTAAAGTCATACAATAAACATTAAATATGTATCCATTTATTCTTTCAAGGAACTTCATAGAGTGCCTAATATTTTGTAGGCATGGAGAGATAATCAGTACATAAGAAAAGACAAATCGCTGCCTTAACAGTATTTCATTTTATTGTATGGGGAGGGTTGAGGTGGAGAAGGATAGATCGTAACAAGAAAGGCCATAAACAGGATTATTACAGATCACGATCAATACTATGGAGAAAATAAGCAAGGTATGGTGATAGAGAGCTAAGTAGAGGGAGTTGAGGGAAGGGGTCTCAGTAGAAGTGACATTTCATCTGAAGGATGGAGAGGAGCTTGCATGGGAAGAGCAGGTTTGTCAGTGAGAGACAAGTGCGATGGCAGAGGTGGGAATGAGTTTGGTCTTTTGAGGAACAAATAATGTCACTCTGGATGGAACACAGTGAAGGAACAAGAGAGAGGTAGGAGATGAGTGTGACCTGGCAAATTAAAGTCAGATCATGGAGGCCAGATTGACTTTATTTTAAAGGCATTAGAAAGTTGTTGAAACATCTGAAGAAGGGTAGTCTCTCATTAGACTCTAAACAAGATAACTCTAGTGGGTCTGTGGAGACTAGATTTTAAAGGCAAGAGTAGAAATGGGTAAACATTTTTCAGCAGTCCCCTCAAGAGATAATGGGAAGGACTAGAATAGGGTCATGATGGACAGCAGTGGACAGATGTAAGACCTATTTTGACAGTAGATTCAACAGCCTTTGGTGATTTATTGGTTGTAGACGATAAAAGAAATAGAGGAGTGAGGGGTGATTTTTTGATTTCTGATGTGAGTAGCTGGATATCATTTGTTGACAAAGAGTAAAGACCAGAAATATATGAACTGGAAGATCATACAAAAATACAGAGAGAGAAAACTTGGAATAAGTCATTGCTCCACTGTGGTTATTTCCTTTATACATGTTTTGTTCATGTTCTATTAAAAAATATAATTATGTCCTCTGCTATGATTTAATAAAATAAAAAATAAAAAACATATAATTATGTGCAAAGTTCTGTTTTGGGGGCTCTATGTGGTGACCATAATCAGTTATAATTTCATGAATGTGTCTGCCAATCATGTCTACTGATGACTGTTGTGTTCTAAGCACTCTGCTACATCCTTCTAGATGAATGTTGTAATGGAGCTACATTTAAAAAACTGGGGACAGAGAGAAAGAGATTTGGTCATCCTAGAAGAAAGGCAAGGGCCTCAAAACAGTAATTATTCTAATATGGTATATGTCAGAGGCTCAGGGCCTGAACACTGGTGGGGTTTGGAATACAGGACACAATGAGATTGACCCAATACTGTGCACGTATTTGAGTAGGTGGCTGATGGCATTTGTAGGAGCCAGAGTTCTCATGGACTTGCCACTGTCATGAAGAGCACATCTACACTGGGCTTGTGAATTGAGACAGGAACTTTGCCAAATAGAAATGGGGAAAGAGCTTTGTAGGGAGATTAATAAGTGATCTGGCACAAAGGGAAGGAATGACATGAAAAGAAATGGACAAGTAGACTAGAGACAGCTTGGGAAAGCCCTGTGAGCTGTGCTTGGGAGTCCTGCCCTTGCCCTCAGGGAGCTCCTGACCCAGTGAGTTGTAGCTCTCACACACGTGCTGGAGGAAACCCCACTCTTACACCTGATATGATGTAGAGAGAGCACAATAAATTCTCAGGAGGACTTGATGATCCGGAGACCTGTGTCTTTGATAAATTATCACATTAAGGCCAGAAGTATTTGTGCCTCACATCTCTAAGGAAGGAACTAGTGGCGTCTTGGTAGAAGCCATCAAGGAACAATGCAGGGCTTGCCTAATGAGAAGCTTTATGCCACAGTTTTAGGACTAGCTCCCTTTCTCAAGCTCATTTTTCTTTTCTGTTATAGGTCTTAAGGAACGAACCTACTTTCCTTTCCTCCATAAAGCTACTATCTTCCATTCTATGTCTTTGGTTTCTTCTACTATTGAAATGGATTCCAACTGTACAGCAATTCTGCCAACTCCCAGCTCTCATCTGCTTGACCTAACCTGGACAGCAAAGTGGTTGAGAGCTTGGGTTCACTCTGGCCAGAGGGAGCAAATTTGAATTTTGACTCTGTCATGTATTGGCTTTGTAAATCCGACCTTGTTTCGTAACCTTTCCATGCCTCGGGTTTTGTTTTTTTTTCAATGTATAAGTTGAAGGTACTACTAATATCCACCTCATGGGATTATTACAAAGGACAAATGAGATCATGCACATGAGCACCCTCTGTAAGCCACAGATCTTAAGGATAACTTATTTGTAGGTACTCAATCAGTATTGGCTGCTAAAATCATTAATCTTCATCAGGATTACAAAAGAAGAATGGAAAACTAAGTAAATCAGTAAGTCATTCAATATGAAACGTCTAATTTTGAATCAAAAGTTTAGTTGTCTATATCTCAAACAGGAAGCACTACAATTAATCAAAGTATGTGCTAAAACTATTGACATTGTTTTGCCATCTCAACAATAACTGGTTTTTACTGTTAGCAAAGAAGCTTGGAGAGCAAGTGGCCATGAAATTGTGATAGACGTTTTCCAGCTTGTTGAGAATTGAATATTTTTCCTTGCAAGAAGTGGTGCAAAGCATGGAAGACATGGTAGTCAGTTTCTGCAAGTCTGGTGAATATGGTGGATTACAGTTTCCAAGTTCAGATTCCGTAGCTGGAACAGCATTGTTTGTGCGGTATGTGGTTCAGTGTTGTCTTACAAAAGGCTTGGACCATCTCTATTGACCAATCTTGGCTGCTTAATCACAAGCATTCTTATCATTTTATCCAATTGATTGCAGTAGACATTGGCTGTAATCCTGCAGTCCCCAAGTTCTGGGCTCTGGACCAATACTGGTGCATGGCTGTTAGGAACCAGGATGGGTAGCCAGCAGTGGGCAAGGAGCAAGCTAAGCTTCATCTGTATCTGTAGTAGTTCCCCATTACTCACATCACTTCCTGAGCTCTTCCTCCTGTCAGATTAGCCAGGGAATTAGATTCCCATAGGAGCATGAAGCCTACTGTAAATTTTGCATGTGAGGGATCTAGGTTGTCCTTTGGTTTGCTTTTATGTCATGACAGCAGAGAAAAATGACCTTCAAGATGATTTCTCTTCTGACTTCTCTTCTGACACACTTGTAATTCATGAGAAACCCTATCCAGCTTCTTTACCTTGCCAATTTTTCCCCAAATGGTCCAATATTGTTGAAATAGTAACATCAAACCTTGCTGCTAATTCACACAGCGGTGGAATGAATTCTTTTCCACTACACCTTTCAGCTCATCATTATCCACCTTGGTCTCAGGTCACCCAGGTGCCTCATTTTCAAGATTAAAATCATCAGAATGGAACTTCTCAAATAATCCACATACTGGGCGTTCAATAGCCACATCTTTTCTAAACATTTCATTGATATTTCAAGGGATCTTACCTGCATTGGTTCCATGATGGAGCTCATGTTTTAAAATAATATGAATTTTTGACTTAGCCCTGGTTTCCCAAAAATTGCTCTACACAGAAATTTGAAAGTTAATCACAAACCAAGATGTACATTTGAAGGAATGAAGATGTACATTCACAATAAAAATGAAACAAGAAGGATCAAAGAAATATCAGAGATACCAACGGTCAAATGTAGTTTTTAAGGACATTAGACATTTCGTATTTAACATGTAACCTATGTTTCCAATGGCCATAACACCATACAGGTAAAGACAGATTCATGCTCAAAGTAATTAGTTTCTCTGAATCTACTTCCTTTGACTCTAAAAATAGGATATTTCATCAACTTCTACCTGAACCCAGAAGTAGCTCTTGGACTGTGGAGAACTGTTCCTTGTGGTCACTGCTAGCTACTTGCACCTGCTTTGGCTCACTGTTGTGGTAGTTACTCTTGCTGCTTCCCCTGTGACTGCTGCCTTCACTATTCCCAATGATATTCCCAATGATCAGGTGCTTGCTGAAGCCTTTCCCAGTTCAAGAGATTGGGCTCAGGGCCGAGGTGGGCATGACTCCTAGCTTAGCCACTGTTTCCACCTGGGCTCAGTCTTAAATCTAATTGAAGAATAGACCTTTCCCCATTGGTAAAGGAGAAGTCATGCAACAGATTTTTGAGCTTTTTTCAAGCTACTATTTTACAGCCAATTCTTCCTAAAATTCAGGCATGATTCCTTAAGAACTACTCAAGAAGATATTAAGTGTGGAGAGTATTATGGTGGTCTTGTAAGACATCCTCCATGGTCTTGACCTGTTGCTGAGATAGTTATTGGAAGCTTATTAGAAGTTATTTAGAATTTTTCCTTTTACTGTTGTTCTAAGAATAACTCTTATGTCCTTCTGATGTTGCTTGGAAAGAGTGTGTATACTGACTGCATTGCCCTAAGAAGTTCCCTGTAAATTTTGGTAGAGATCTGAATTAGAATTGACTTTCCAGATATAAGAAAAGTTGTGATAGCTCCTCTTGCTGCCACAGATAAAAGAAATAAATATAAGGAAACTTTCCAACTATTAAAAAAAGTAGACTCTTTCCCCATCCCAAACAGCAATGTAAGGAGAATAAAAAAAACTGTAAGAGAATTCCCAAGTACACTCACAGACATATGCAAAATGCTATCAACGATTGTTTTGTATAGTTCCCCAAATTTTCTTGCTGTATCAGTTAATCTTACTTTGAAGATTAGGAGTGAAATAGAAAGAGGAGCAGGATTTTAAGCATGATTAGGGGAAAGTTCTAAGAGGAATGAAGAAAAATAATAAATAAGAGATAAGGCAAATGGTCAAACACATTAAAAGAAAAAGCTGTGATTCTTCCTTTCGTGTATTTCAACAGCTGCCTTGCACCTGATGAAAAGAAGCCATGACCTTTGGCTTCTCCTCTGCTTTTATTTAGCAATATTTTGTTTTAAAGGTTTAAAATATAACTTCACAATAAGGTAAAGATAACCTTTTAAATTTTTCTTTAAATGGCTGCTAAAGAAATCATAAATAACTTATTGAATTAAAACTAGCATATAACTATATTTGTCACCTTTCTATTGGCAAGTAACTTGGCACCAGATGGTATTCCATAAATAAACATTCTGGTTTACCATCGGAAAAGAAAATTTTTGTTGTTCCCAAAAATTAATAAAATGGCTAGAAATAAAGCAAAAAGATTGGCAAAAAGATTTCCTCATTTCATAAAAAATGCAAAAAAATATGATTTATTAGCAAGCAATGGATTTGGGGGACGAAATCTTTAAAAAGTACTATTTAGACCTCCAATCTGTCTTAGGGAATGTAGGTGGACAGTTGGCAAAAATTTGAGGACATTGGTGAAGAAATATGGGTTGACTTATTTGCACTCCTAGAAACAAAGCAGAGAAGAAGCTAGAGGGTAACGCCATGGAGGGTCCTCTTATCTGTGTGCTCCTTCCACAGAGCACCCAGAACATGGGACCTCATGACGCTCACTCCTCCACAGGCTCAGATGAATCTCCCATAGGAGAGTAGGGTGAATAGACGTCACTGGGGGTGGGGGAGGTAGAATTTGTCTCTTCATATATAAAAAATATGTTAATGTTAAGCTTTACTTTCAAATATTACTGTATTTAGAACCTATTTCTTCTCCTATTCTAAAACCACAGAGATGGAAGTGGTTGTTAATATCCATTTATTTTTTCTCTTATTGTTTTCAATTGAACCTAACCCGATTATGTTCAATTGAACTAACCCGATTATGAGGATCTTGCCATTTGATTGTAGCAAAAATTTCCTTTTTTTGATTGTTGTCATCTCTAATTTTCCTGATTCACTACCTCACTTGACTTTTATGACTGGAATGGTTCTGTTCATACATGCAATTATATGTACATTTACACCTGGTTATAACACTTTTTACATTGTTTCTGAAGTCAATAACCCATGCCCATAGAGACCAGGTAGGCAACACAAATGTCTGAAGCAGCTGGGCATATATAAGAAAATAAGGATTAAAATGCTTGTATTGCTTTAAAGTTAAAATAAAGCCCTGGTCTTAGTGTGCTGAACTGCAGGAAGATAGGAAACATTCTTGTTAATTTGCTATTGTAGCTCCACCAACAGTGCATGCCCTGCGCTTAGTACACAGTCAGTAGGACTGGTTATATGATTGAGTATGTAAATACCTGCACTGGATGTTCCCCCTATAACTCCCAGCAAGTGTTTCTCAGGTTGTCAGTAACCTTCAGAACTGTGAAAGCCAACACTAAGTAGCTAGATCTTATCACTTGACTCCTTTCAAGTGCACAAAAAGGTTATTTGCATTACTGACTATTTTCCTGAGTAGGAAGTTTCCTTATCTTGAGTGTCTATTGCTACTTCCCAGTATTCTTCTAGTTTCTCAAGAAGCTCTGGTTAAGTCTCATGTCTTACCTGCCCATTCTATATTTTGGGGCCTAATGACAATGGTTCTTCTTTCCCCTTTATTAATTTCTTTTGCTTATTTCAGCAGTTCTCTTTATTATAGGTACCCTCTAGTTACCAAACTACTCTCAAATTTGTGCTCTTCCCAGAGGTCACTCTTGAATACCAAACCATATGAAATTCAAAAAAGAGAAGTTGCTCTGTGAATATTCCAATGTGGACAATCTACTGACACCTCATACTCATGTTTACCCCCACACTCTCATCCTACTCCCAGACTCCTTCTGTATTCCTTTCTCAGTCTGCCACTCTGTATACTTAGGGGGTCCTTAAGAAGTAATTAGTGTTGGGTTAGGCCCTACAGTGACCAAAACAGATACTATTTTTGACAGGTGGGTATTGAGATATTAATCAAAATCACTTTATAAGTTTAGTTGTTGTAAGGACTGGATAGCTAATGTTGAAGGTTATGTTATAAGAATGTATAGTGGGGCAATCTATACCAGTCTGAGTAGGTACTATGTAGGCTGAGAGGATAAGGGTGGAAAGGTAGGTGTGGAGAGATTGTCCAAGGAGAACGATCAGTGGGTGTGAAGACCTGGGCTAGTAGTAGTAGGAATATCACGGAAGAGGAGGCTGGCAATTGGCAGTTTTGCAGGTCATGCTCAGGGATTTAAGATTTATTCAAATAGCAATATAATATAAGCAAGACACTCAAGATAGGTGTAATAGAACTACTCACACAAAAACTTAAATTTCACCTTAGGAAAAATCACAAGACAAAAGAGAAAGCAATTTTACTGTTATAAGCTATTTCATGCCAAGTATTAACTGTACTGTATCGCATCATACCTTTGTTTAATTCTTAATAAACTGTTTACTTTAAAAAAAAAAACAAACATAAAACCAAATAGCAATATAAGCCATTAAAGAGTTTTCAGCAGAGGGCTGCCATAATCAATTTTGCTCCCCCAAAGATGGTCCCACAATGGATCCATTCACACAGACCAGCCAAGTGGCAGTCCTCCTGCATTTGTCCCTGTGCTGAGTGCTCCCTTCTGCTGTGTCAGTCAACATGCATTTCTTCACATGGTTTGGTTCCTTTTCTTTTTGGCATCTTTGCACATGCTCTGTCCACACCTCAAAATCCTTTTCCCACTTTTTCTCCACTTAGAGATTTTTAACTGTCCTTTGTGAGTCTGAGCATCATCACTTCCAGAAAATCTAACACTTTCTGTTTCTCCTTGTCCTCATGTTCTGCTCAAAGTCAGAGGTTGATTTCCCACAGGGGTCTGTATGTACCTTATATTGTATTGAAATTGTGGATTTGCTTTCCCTTCTGCTCTTCTCAATTGTGAACATAGCTGAGGTCAAGGACCTCTTTCTTTTCTGTATTTCCAGAGGCTAGCCCAGTATAGCAGCCATTGCCTGGTAAATGGCATTGCAAGAGGAATGTACCATCCAGCAAAATTCATCTTCATTTGGAGTAGTAGTACACATCTATTTTCTAATAAATGTTATGCATCTCTATTATACATCAGATATACATGTGTACATTGCATATACCTACTGATGTACACGTGAATATTGAATGTACTTTGGAATTATACATGAACATGCATAAAAAACAGTTTTTTTTTTTTTTTTGTGAGAAAGAGTCTCACGATGTTACCCTCGGTAAAGTGCCATGGTGTCACAGCAACATCAAACTCTTGGGCTTACGTGAATCTCTTGCCTCAGCCTCTCAAATACATGGGGCTACAGGCACCCATCACAGTGCCCGGCTATTTTTTGGTTGTAGTCTTCATCATTGTTTGACAGGCCCGGGCTGAGTTAGAATCCGCCAGCTCTGGTATATGTGGCTGACTCCCCAGCTGCTGAGCTATCGGCGCTGAGCCCATAAAAAACAGTTTTATGGAAAGGGCATGGTCTGTTAGAGATAGCTGAGTTTATACTTTCATTTCTGTTACACTTTAATCATGTTATTGTGACATTATTTTACATCTCTGGGCTTTAGTTTCCTTCATTACAAAATGATGATAGTAAGTGATAAGATAGTTTTGTGTATTACATAAAATAACCGGTGAAACTTACTAAATGCAGAATATAAATGTCAGAACACAATAACTAAGAAAACGCCATGAAAGCTATGTTAACCAGTTTGATGAAAATATTTCAAATTGTATATAAAACCAACACATTGTACCC
>CAUYON010014387.1:0-20306 GCA_963573935.1 Arctocebus calabarensis | reverse complement strand
TGTGGTACATGTACACTATGGAATACTATTTAGCCTTTCAAAAAATGGAGACTTTAAATCCTTTGTATTAACCTGGATGGAAGTGGAACACATTATTCTTAGTAAAGCATCACAAGAATGGAGAAGCGTGAATCCTATGTATTCAATCTTGATTTGAGGACAATTAATGACAATTAATGACATGGTGAGGGTGGGGAAAGGGGAGAGCAGAGAGAGAAAGAATGAAGGAGGGGTAGAGGGGGGTGGGAATAAAAAAATAAATATGAATCCTGTAGTCTGAGTTACCCCCAGCGAGATCATCCTGAAAAGGGAGCTGAGGGGACCACAGTTACAAGAGCATTCGAACCACAGGTCTCCTACGGCTAGAAACTGACATAGGCTCTGACCTGGCTTTCCACTATTTCCCCTTTATTTTTGTTTCCTTCCCTTTCCTTTTCATTCATGCCTTACCCTCTAGCTACCATGCCCTTCTTCTTTTTTTCACTTCTCTCTTTTAATAGATAAGCAAAAAAAGCAGGGATACAAAAGTCATGTACAGACAGAGGATAAAAGTAAAAAACAAAAGAATAGGAATTCATTAAAATGAACAAAAATCTGCATTCAATACTTTCTATCATCAAATATTCCAGAGTTCCTCAAATATTAAATTTGGATTTGGGAGCTCAACATTTTCTACTTGATGTCTAGATAGCCTCTTACAAGAAAGCAGAAGACAGAAAAAATTCCAGCATTCCAATAATACCAGTAAACTGTGCAATGTGCTCTGCTCCTTGCCTCTACCCACACAGTCCATCTCCCTTGCTTGACTTACTTTTATTTGTAACACTTATTGCATTCTAACATCCTGCATAATTTACTTATTTCTTGTATTGTTTTCCTCCCCAGCAGAATGTAATCTCATGGAGGACAGGATTTGGGGGTCTTTTGTTCACTGCTGTGTCCTCAGTGCCAGGGAGTGTCCACGTCATATTGATGTTGTTTAATAACTAGTCTGGTATTTAGAAATAAGGAACCGCATAGGGTGTTTCATACTTCCTTGCCCACATCTATCCCTAAGCGAAGACGTTGCTTTCTGCTCGCCAATAAGTAGTAAGTGAGAGAAGCAGTTATGGAGCCCGTGGAAGTAAATAACCTTTCTGGGAAACAAATGGCAATGACCAGCAGGAGGTTCAAAAAAAGTTCCTATCCTTGGCCCACAACAATCCACGTCTAAAATTCTACCCTAAAAAATAGTCAGAGATGTGAATATTTTATGTGAAATAACTATTTACACTAGCAGTCAATGAGATACCATCTATAGAATGAGTGTATGTTCAATGACTATGAACAAACCAAACAAATGAAATCAAACACTTTGTCTTTGAAAAATATACAGGGTGGACATAAATTTCGTGTGCAATTCCCTATGTTAAACTATTTTAAATTGCACATGAACTTCATGTCCACTCTGCATAAGTAAACGGCAATAGGGCAAGGGAAAAGAAGGGCAATAGGAAAAGAAGTGTTAAATTAAAATATATAATGATCCAAATTTTACAGATATTCTTTGATACAGCTATGATGTATTTGAGTATGTGTGTGTGCGTAAAGGATGAAAAGCAAAGGCACCGTCCCTTACAGCATTTATATCTGAATGATATGCCACTGAGAGATACTGTATTTTATATATTCATATGTATTTTTAAGTTCTCTAGAGAGAGAATAGATTATTTTTCTAATCACTAAACATAAGCATTATAAAATGATCCATGCATTTATCAGAAAGAACTCATAAATTTCTTAGCTAACCCTTTTTCACACTAACCTGAACAAAAAATCATTTCATTTTACCAAAGTCACTTGACTGCCATGTGTTTTTTTGGAACTGACATTTCCTCCTGATCTGAACAGTAACTATCTCATTTTCACACTGAAATGAGAATGGGATTCCGTGTCCCTCAAGTGGTTCTCCGAGCTCAAACTGCCCAGACTCAGACCTCTGGTAAAAGATTTAATTGTCTTTGGTGAGAATGACACTTGGCTCCCAGCAATGATTTAAAACGTGTGTTCCTGTTGTTGCTTGGCAGAGCTGTGCCTTAACGGTGCACGACCAAATTTCAGCTCTGTGGTTTTACAAGAATGTTCGATACCCACAGGCATGCCACACTATTACCTCATATCTGATAGCTCCACGGTGCAGATTTATCTTGGCTGGATGCTTTGATTTTGCTCCCTGTTATTGCCAAACTGACTTAGCAAAGAAAACTCCAGTTTTCTGAACAATTTTCTTTGTTTCCTCCTGAAATCTTTACAGCCTTATTTAATATTACTTACAGGGAAAAGGGTATAAAACATAAATCTTTGACTTTAGGTTCAGTAATGTAGCTTTTTCCCCACTAAAGTTCAATGTTAAGAAGAAATCCCTCCTCAGGGAATCAATTTTGAGTTATAAGAAGATAAATATAATAGACTCTCTCACTATACAGTGTCTCACACACATAGAAATATAAATTCTTGGAATGAGCACAGAAAAACTCACCACCTTCCATGTGGATTTTTTCCCCTGCACTTGGAATTATAAACAAACATTCTGGGTGATCTACCCTGGACCAGCCCTCTCCTAGGGCCAGATAAGCAAATGAAGAATTATTCCAAAAGCCAGCAAGGCTTAGGGAATTTGTTTTAACCCTTTAGACAAAAATAAATGCTGACCATGCCTCTGCATGTCGTCTATGCCTTAGAGACTCAAATTCTCCACTCCAAACCCTGAACCCTTTTTTTTTGAGACAGTCTCATTATGTCACCCTCGGTAGAATGCCGTAATGTCACAGCTCACAGCAACCTCCAATTCTTGGGCTTAAGCCTCCCAAGCAGCTGGGACTACAGGCACCTGCCACAACACCTGGCTATTTTTTTGTTGTTGCAGTTGTCATTTTTTTTTTTTTAGCTGGCCCAGGCTGGGTTCGAACCCACCAACCTCAGTGTATGTGGCTGATGCCATAACCACTGTGCAAACCTGAACTCTTATTGCCTTCCCAAGGACAAGAATTAGATCACTACTATACCTGAAAGAGAACTCAAAAATTACTTTGTGCTTTCACTCTCTCCTGAGAAAATTATAACACACAACTCAAACAATTGATGGACAGGAAAGCCAAGTCAGATATAAATTTTTTTTCTTGCGTTTCATTAAGAAAAAATCATTTTCTACCTAGTGGGAAACTGCTTAATGCCTTATATTGTATGATAAAAATTATTTTTAGAGTTCCACTTAAATGACTAGCTCTCAGATCTACAAAAACATGCCAAAAAAGACAATCATTTCAATTAACTGGATTCAGTTACTTTTTAGTTCTTGTTTTCTGTTTCTTTTCCCCTTAATTGATTTCAAGCATATCAGTTGCCAAAATAATAAAATGATTAAAAAAAAAAAACTACTGGATAAAATCCAACAGCTAGTACATATGGTTCTTTGGCATGGGAAATTCATGTCCACAAACTGGATGACTCAATGTGAACCAATCTTAACATTGTGGGGGGAAAGGTCAGATCAGTTATTCATCAAAGTCTGTCAAACTATATGCTTCGATTATTTTGTTCCAAATAATCTACACTGTATTGTTAACGACTTACTTCTGCTTCACATTCACACAAAAAAGAAGCCCCATCTTGCAGGTGTCCGGCAGCTCCCCCGGACTGGCTGGAGAGCTGTGTTATATCTAGTACTCTCCTTCCTACCTCTTTGCAAGTCTCCAACTTAATTCAATTAAAAACCCCGAGGTGGGGGGAAATGTTGGGTGGAGAGAGGTCTCTGCTTTTGAAAGTTACCAATAATCTACTAAAGTCAGACAGGGTTTACATCTATTCAATCTCTGACGATGGAGGGTCTACGAGGTCCAACAGTCCTTCTGAGATAGCAGATCATCTTTCATCTTTTAAAATACACATCACATAGCAATGGCCAATGGCCCTAAAATCTCAGCAGATAACCAGCATCGTAAGAATGAACAAAACAAACTGATAATAAAAACGCAATAGAACGAATTGACCTTTTCCTTACACAGATAGCTGCCTTTTTTTCAGGAAATAAATAAGACTTAGAAATAAACCAGGAATTTGTGTTTTGTCTTTGCTTTCAAAAGTTTCCTTGGGTTCAGCTTCGAGTACTGCTTTCAGTTAAAGAAAGGAAGCACGGCCCTCCAGGATCGGCCACTGCTGTGTGGCCACCTTATCCCAGGTGGTTCTCTATGCGATACATGGAGAAGCACATCCATCTCTGAGCCAAAGACAGAGATGCTTTAAGAGCCACTGTTCTTACCAAACCTTATCAGTAACTAGCCCTTCTTCACAATGCACAAACCATGGCAAATTGTAGGGGAGGGCAGAGAGATCACTCAGACCAGCCTGGGCAACAGAACGAGGCCACTTTCTCTAAAAATCCAAATTTCACTGAGATTTTACAATTTCGTAACTTGATCGAATAACTACACAGTAATCAATGGGCAATGGTTCTCTGAAAGGGTCAAATACTCTGTTTCCAGTCTCCTGGTTTCTTTTCTTCTCTCCTGGCTCCTAAATGAGAACATAAATAAAAGGAAACCCAGAATTTTCATAGATAGCACCGAAAGTTAAAGTTCATCTTTTTGTAAGTCGTATTTTGAAGCTTACCTACTTCTCTCTCTCACACACACACACACTCTCCTACATTTGCAGTACTTCACGGCACTAAAGAAGGGTCTATCAGCCTTGGAAAGGCGCCTTTTCCTACAGATCTGTGCAGTGGGTAAGTTCCTACCATAACTACACTAGAGAAGATAGCAATAGACTACTGGAGACGGGAAAACCGAGTTGCCCATTAGACTTGGGAGTTAATTAAACCATTCTTACACACTAGTCAGACATGGGGCCCAGTTCAAGTTTGTGCCTGAACGAAAAGTACAAATTATTTCTTATTGTGGAAGTTCAGTATTTCTCATGTACAACTGGAACTGTAAATCCTAAATTTGCAATAACTACCCATATAATTAGATAAACTTATTTAGCTTGGAAGCAATTACCTTTCATTCTTTAAAATTCACCATTAGTCTCACTCTGTCACCCAGGTTAGAGTGCCCTGGTGTGAGCCTATCTCTCAGAAAACTCAAAATCCTGGGCTCAAGCAATCCTCCTGCCTCAGCCTTTCCAAGTAGCTGGGCCTACAGGTACCCACCACAACACCCCCAGCTAGCTTTTTCATTTTTAGTAGAGACAGGGTCTTCCTCTTGCTCAGGCTGGTCTTGAACTCCTGAGCTCAGGCGATCCTGCAGCCTCTTCCTCATTGAGTGCTAGCGTGAGCCACTGGGCCTGGCCAATTTATGTTTCCTTGAATGGCCAACTAAACACTATGTTTTGGAACCATTATGGCTCTTGCCAAGCCCCCTTAAATAATCACACACATCCCGTTGAGAAAAACCATTCTTGACATTTGTCCAGTAAAGCCATTCAATGACAAAATACATTACCTTAATTTTGTGGGAGAACTTACTCGACTTCAAATGATAATTTCTATTTTTTTCCTTGAACAGTCCAATCGCTGCTTTTAGCTATACTCTCTTCCTCCAAACACTGTTAATTTAATTTGCAGTAAAAAATTTCATGAAAAACCGCAAAGCCTTCTAGGTTCTCCTCCTAAGAAGACCAGCCAAGGAAAACTTTCTGCTGGGTTCTCTCCTACTACGAGTAAAGTCAAGATACAAAATCAATGGATCCCAGTATTTGCCTCCGTTGCTAGGATTTTGCTAAGTATGTGACTACATGTGTTAGCTTTACACTGCGTTTGGAAACCATCTCTTTTTACATTGAACGTTCATGTTCACAACATCATACAATTCATACTAAATTTTTAAACTACTCAGAGCCACAGCAACTTAAATCACAGAGAATATTATTCCTGCTTTTCTAGGACAAGTTTGGAAACACAAAATATAAGATGGCCACTAGGTGGTGATATATATCCATCCTTCCATTATGAATTAATAACGACTTCTAACAAAAGGGAAGTTAGAATACTCCCCCAAATTTATGATTATTTCATGTGGCAAAAAAGATTAAAGAAGTGTCTGTGATATGTGCTCTCAGTTTTTTGAGGGAAAACGTGAAGTTGGACTTCAGCTAGACAGTACCGACTGAGCTGATCACAGTCTGTTTTGTCACAGGCAGCTGTAACTATAATCTAAATTATCCATCTGACTAAAACACTC
This sequence comes from Arctocebus calabarensis, assembly GCA_963573935.1. Classification (NCBI taxonomy): domain Eukaryota; kingdom Metazoa; phylum Chordata; class Mammalia; order Primates; family Lorisidae; genus Arctocebus; species Arctocebus calabarensis. The sequence goes on along the minus strand of CAUYON010014387.1, from coordinate 14,088 downwards.
ATCGATAATAGTTTATTATTTTTGCCTTTTAAAATTATTATATGATTTACATCAACGGTAAGATTGTATCGGAATCCAAATCAAGTCTGAAACATCCGCTAAAATCCTTAGAACAGGTTAGATCGTAGAAAAATACCTAGGCACACAATGCAATCTCTGCCATGTGAATCACAGTTGGTTTCTTTTTAGAAAAACACGTATCTAGGTTAGCTTTGCAAATACGACACGGGCACTAAAGCTGACTTCTTTGAGCGCAAACCCCTTTCATCACCTGGGGCCCGTATTGCCAATGCTGTACCCTCAGACTGAATGAAACTCAAGTTCACTGCATGCAAGAGCGAGCAGATAGCCACCAAAGTCCAAAAGCAAATCCCATCTAGAAAATCCCACCGACCTATCACTAAAGGATGGTACCTGTTTGAAACACATGCCGAGAAGGAACCTTTTTTTCACTGAATAGCAAACCCAGAATAACCACGCCGGGTTAGCCCTGGCCTTTCAGAGCACAGGTCAAATGGTTATCTGAAAAGAGGCTGCAGGACTACTTATTACAGAAACCAAAATATTTGGCAACTTTAAAATGACTTTTTTATCCCTAGATGGCTGTCGGGCACAAGAGGCATTTGTTTGCAGACTGAGGTGGGGCTACATTTAGCTTTGTTTAATTTAACTTCAGGACAGCTGACTTCCCAGCAAGGCGGAGAGGGACCCTTTTCTGATTCTTGTCCTTGCTGAAGGTGACTGTGGTCCGAGTCCTTATTTATTTATGTTCAAGGGATGTGATGCTTTTGCTGTTGTCTTTTAGTTGAACAGGGTAATTCACTGACCCACAACTGAAAAGAAAAGAGCAGCTTTGTTTTAAAGGAGAAAGAGACATTTGTTTTGGTGTCACTACCCTATGCTGGCAGCCTGGAGTTGGATCCTGCAATCGTGAATATGCTGAAGGGAAGAAAAACTAACTTGGGGTCTCCTGATAGTTGTTAAAGTGGCAATATGCCCATTATTTTCCTAGCTGGCCAACCTCCGTGCAGGAGAGACAATCTGGCCGGCTCTTGAGAACAGCACTAATCTTGTGTAATAGTGTGAGCTCACTGCCCTACAAAGCAGTAATTATTGACAGCGTTTTCAGAAGGATGTGAGTTCCTCCCACAGAGACCACTGTGAGACAGGGGGCCTCAAGCAGAGAGCCACAAAGCAACTTGCATGTAACCCATGCAGTGAGCGGTGCCGGTAGGCTCCTTCACCCAAGCTTGTTTGCACAGGTCATGAAGTACAAATGACCAAATGCAAGGAGAAAGTGTCAAAACCCATTCCTTTTTTTTTTTTTAATTTGGGAGGAGGAGTGGCTTTTCCGCAGTTATACATCATCTTAAACTAATTAGCAATTACGTTTCAATATCTGCATGTGATTTTAAAGTTTCATAGAACAATGTTGCAAAATCGGCTGGGAAAAGGAACTACTGCATCAATAAGCTTGCTTTCTTTCTTTGACTTTTTTTTTTGGATAATCTTGTCAAATATGGAATCATTTTTCTAGAGATGACTATTGTTCTTTTAGCTGTCCCTCCCTTCACTAGCTGTCTGATCTCAAATGAAGGCAAGGTAGAGAGGACGGATTTAGGTGCTAGAACTACTCTGATTTATAATATTTCACAGGTAGAATCGGAGGAGCCGGTGGATTCCAAACCAAATTAAGCTTCAGCACAAGTCAAAGTTTTCATTAGGAACGCAGTGCTTTCTTGCAGAAAGGAATCCGAGAATTCTTCCATTCATGAGTAATGTATTAAAGGGTAAGGAAAGAGCATATGTTTTCCTTGGCTTTTGGGGTAATATAATAAAGCCTGGAAGTTTAACATAATTAGATTAAGGTTGATATGCAGTGTGACTTGTTCCCAGAGAAGTGGCATTTGACTTAGCGCTATGCCACACCACAGCTGACACAGATCCATCTGCCAAAATTTTATAGAAAGTCTTCTAAGATTTGCAGGTAGAAAAAGGAAAACTTAAGTTTTTTGTGTAGGGAGTTTTGTTTCAGCTTGTTTTCTGCCAAATCACAAGTGCAATCCTTTCAAATGAACAGAAACGTACAAAAAAAAAAATCTTAGAAAGCACCGGAATTAGTTAATACTCCTGATTCTCTTTTCAATGTCCAAGACATCTGGGAGAGGAAGGAGGATGGGAAACTTTGTGTTTATAAATTGGTAATAACAATATATTCCCGCAGAAAAGGAATAAGGGTTTATGGCCTGTAATTTGTTACTCCTTTTTTCTGTTCCTTTTAAGTGTCTCTTCCTGACTTAAGGGCTATTTCTTTATAGTTTCCACCTTTTTCAAAGCTGTTTTTTCTCACAATACTTTCTTGACAGACTGATGTGTTTATTTATGATAAAGGACAGAGCTCTGGATTCAAAGTCAAATTCACCCAATTCTGCCCTTGTCTACCATCAACTCTAATCAAGGGTGGGTGAGTAGGTGTCGGAAGTGTTAGGTCTGCCAACCCACTTGCCAATGCTGGATTATGCTTATCAAAATGAAAAACAGGAAAGCAAATCCTAGTTATCTCCCAGATAGATCTTTTTTTGTTGTTGTTGTTATTGCAGTATGGCCAGGGCTGGGTTTGAACCCTCCACCCTTGGTAAAAGGGGCCAGCGCCCTACCCATTGAGCCACACGTGCGGCTTTAATAATTTTTTTTTTTTTGTAGAGACAGAGTCTCACTTTATCACCCTCTGTAGAGTGCCGTGGTGTCACACAGCTCACAGCAACCTCCAGCTCCTGGGCTTAGGTGATTCTCTTGCCTCAGCCTCCCAAGTAGCTGGGACTACAGGTGCCCACCACAACGTCCAGCTATGTTTTTGTTTTGCAGTTCGGCAGAGGTTGGGTTTGAACCTGCCACCTTCCGTATATGGGGCTGGTGCCCTACTCGATGAGCCATAGGCGCCGCCCTCCCAGATAGATCTTAAGTTGTATTTTTCAGTAAAAACAGGTTAATTATACAATTAATTTTACTAGTTAAACTATCAATTTTTTTTTTTTGCAGTTTCCATCATAACTATCAAGGAGCAAGATGACTAGAGCTACAACATAAGACATCTGTGATTGGCAACTTGCCCTAGACCAGTGGTTCTCAACCCTCCCAATGCCTCCTAATGCCGTGACCCTTTAACACAGTTCCTCATATTGTGGTGACCCCCAACCATAAAATTATTTTTATTGCTACTTCAGAACTGTAATTTGCTACTGTTATGAATCATAACGTAAATATCTGAAAAGCAGGATGTATTTTCATTGTTACAAAGGGGTCGCACCCCACAGGTTGAGAACCGCTGCTCTAGAACCTCCTGACTAGATGAAGCAAATGCAGAAGAGAGGGAGTCTCCTTCCTCCCGACAGCTGGTGAATGAAAAGGAGGAAGCCTGGGCCGGTTCCCAGGAAGCAGAGACACACACTGCCGGCAATGTGGATACCGACAAAGTGGAGTGATACTGACAAAGTACAGAGGATAGAAGTAAATCATGGGAAGGAGCTAGGGATTTTTTTTTTTTTTTAATGCTTAGGATAAAGTTGGGGCTTTCTTGCAGAAAAGATTAAACCTTCTAAAAACTCCTCACTAAGGCCAGGTGCAGTGGCTTATACCTGTAATCCTAGCACTCTGGGAGGCTGAGGCAGGTGGATCACCTGAACTCACAGGTTCAAGACCAGCCTGAGCCAGAGCGAGACTTTGCGTCTAAAAATAGCCGAGTATTGTGGCGGGTGCCTGTAGTCCCAGCTCCGTGGGAGAGTGAGGCAAAAGAATCACTTGAGCCCTAGAGTTTGAGGCTGCTGTGAGCTGTGATGCCACAGCACTCTAACGAGGGCCACAAAGTGAGACTCTATTCTCAAAAAAATAAAACAAAAAAAACTCCTCACTATTTAGAAAAGAGAACCGGATTATCAGTTCCATTCAGTTCTCACCCTCTAGACATCGCCATCTAATGTAACATTTTTCATTGAAGAAACTGTGTCTGATCTGCTGAAGACTCCAGTGGCCAGTGGTGATAGCTGAGCTTGGATGGTGCTGGGGGAGCCACTGATGGAGGAGAGAAAAGGGTCCCTTCCCTGAACCAAGCAGGCAGAGATGATGGAGCAAGGTAGGAACAGATTTAAAACTCTAAGACCTACAGTTTGATCATAAAACCCATGTTGGGGAGTTAAATTACACAAAGTAGTATGATTAAGGCCTTAGGAGTTTCTGATATTCTTTAACTGTGCTGTCCCATATCCAATGACAGTCTTCAGTTGAGAAGGAAGTTGTGAAAATTGTTTTCCCAGGAAGTAGATAGACAGAGAAATGTGATTCCATCGTGTTGCCTGGGGTCTGGCTTCCTCTGGACTTGAATGAATAAACAGCCCTGGGTAGGGGATGACTAAATGAAGCTCTATCCAACCTCAGGCAACCGGATCATCCTCGGCCAAGCTAGCTATAAAAAACAAAATGAGCTGATATCCTTCAGCAGTGATATTTCCATGTGCTTTCATTACATTTTGGATATAAATTATAAGGCTTTTAAAAGTGATTTTTCCTCAGAAAGTATATTGACTCAATAAATACCTATTTTGAAAAAAAAAATCCCCCTTCAAAGTTTTGAGTAATTGTCGGTTTCCTAAAGCTTCATGGAAAATCTATCCTGATATAACCCAAACACACAGGCGTGGCAGTTCGCTTTCCATTTTCTATTTTTAATTTGCAAAGTTTATTACAAAGGTATTCCTAGAACAACCATGGACAAAATTATCATCATTTCCAGTAGAAACACTTGTTTTCCTTTGGGCCGATGCCTTTTATAAGATGAATTATATTCAATTATACATTTTGCTCCTGAGCAACATTTTTTTCACCATGGATGAAAACTCACCTACTATGTTTTGATGTTTTTCATTATGGTACAACTTTAAGCAAGATCACTAATTTAGGTAAATAAGATATGTCACAAAGAGATTCAGCCCAAAGACTTTAGGTGGACGTTTTAAGATTCAAAAGATAGAAGTGGTTGAGCAATGTTGTATAACCGGTTATCACTTGTTCATTCAAATAACACTCATTAAGTATTTATTTTATGTCAACTACTGTGCTAGGTGCTAAAAAATATAGAAATTAAAGTTAATCCCTGTGTCAGATTGCTTAGTGTCAGGAAGTCAACCCCACAGGGGTCTGTGCTAAAATACTAAGAGGACCAAAGAACTGTGGCAGCAGCAAAGAGGAGCTATTAGTCACACACAGCCAGGAGGGCTTCCTGGAAGAAGGAGACTTCTTCTGCAGGGCACTTGAATGTGTATGAAATGAAATAAGAATAAGAGATGAAGACGGGCTCCAGGGTACACTTCAGGGACTATGGATATAGAGAGATTTTTCAAGGAATGACAGGCGGAGTGGGTGGGCTTTCTAACTCCCCATGCTAATAATTAAAATTTTATCCTGCTTGTGATAGGCAGACATTGAAGAATTTTAAGAAGGGAGTAACAAGAGTTCACAGCCAGGGGAGGAAAAGGTCATTAGCACTGGAAAGCAGATCTGAGGGAGTAAATTCTGAGGAGTCATTCACTGAACAACTGGTTACAGAAAGAACTTAAAAGTCAGCTAATAGCATAAAAGTTAGATAAGGAAAGTTTGTTTAAGTGTGCCACTTTCATGTGTATTTAACTTGGATGGTTTAACTCAGTATCTTTGGAGACATTACTTGGGTGACAAGTAAAGCAATTCATTATTGAAGTTATTTGCCAGGGCTTCTAATAGAGGACTAGGGCATTTTGCTGTCAGAGAACAATAGTCTAGTTAAAGAATAACTGGTGAGGAGAAAGCAAAGGGTCCGAATGAAAACTGAAATGTGTTAAGAGAAAATAACATAAACCACAAGGTAGGGCTAGATCCAAATTTATTCATGAGTGTACTTTTGTGAAATGTAGTAGGCCAACACCCTAAATCAATAATTTAAAGATTTTTTAAACAAGGATTTGGCATTTTATCAATGAGCTCAACATTATAGAGGCTAATAATGTGGAATGAATCAAGCAGAATCTAAAAAATAAGGGCAATTTAGATGACTTGGTCAAACATCATTCATTCAGGATAAGTATATAATTGAATTACTCTAGGCATAAAGCATAATCATATGAAATGTGATATAAATTATGCTGTAAGTTTATTGAAAGTGAAGTTTAATTATTTCAAGAAAAGAAATCACTGAAAATGAGACCTAATACGAACTTGGTTGTTTTCATGGATTGTAAGACTGACTATGAAAAGATAGTCTAAGGCGAATATCAAAGGATCTTTTTGCTTGAATACTGCTCTACCTCCCAAGATGGACAAGCTCTGATAAATCTTTCAAACAAAAAATTGTGGGGGAGGAGTGTGCAGAAGAGGAGAGAAATCACTTAAAACATAAACAAAGACCTTGAAATTGGACACAGTCAAGTTAACACCATTTCCAAGTATAAGCAGATACTGCTTCCCGGATGGAGACTTTACTATTAGGGATATTTTCAAAAGCAAAAGACTTGGAGTAAACAGTGTTAACAAAGGAGAACTATTTGATTCAAAGGCCTGCACACATATGGAACCTGTTAAGGGGATGGGGACTGTAGAAAGAACTACAAATGAGCTTTAGAGATACCTAGGCTGTCTTGGAAAGGAAGAGGATGGGGAAAAGGGTGGTTACGACAGCAGGAGAGTGGGCCCGAGATCAGTCGAAAGGGAGGGAGACAGGCTGCAGGGCAGATGGTCCGATCTGTTCCAAAATGTTCAAAGTTAGGGGACACTCCTCAGCACACTTCTATTTTACACAAAGAGTGAATTAAGAAGAAACCAAAGATCTGTCCAAGTTTTTGTCCAGATTTACATATGTCATTTGTTTGATAAATTTTGCTAATTGACACATTACATTTGCTGCCTTCTTCAAACCCAGGCCCTCTCCATCCTCCTTAGGTTCCAGTTAAAAGTGTGAATTAAGAGTAAGGTTCTTGTTAAGTTGTGTGGTTATCTCCGTTATGTTGTGTTATATTCCCCTGGAAATTTCACAGGCAGATTTCAGAGGAAGATCAATATTTCTCCTTTGTGCGATACTCACTAATTTACCAAGTTTAGGACCAACCTAGACCATGGATGTGATTAAGTTATTTTTCAACAGTATTTATGTGTCTACATTAAAAATTAATGGACACAACCAAAAAAACTGGTTGAGTTTCCTTGCTTTGGGATAGGAGATTAATTACGTCTGGCGAGTCAAGCTCACCTGTGTGGCACCTGGCAGGGAAAATTTGCTAAGACATTTTACAGACCTCACTTAGCTGCTAGATACAAGCCAATATCAAGTACTTTTTAACCAAACTCAGAGGAATACGGGATAAGGCTTTATCCTAGACATCATGAGAACTAAAAAGCAGGGGAAAGAACCACATCTTTGAAGAGGTGAACATCTAATGGAGAAACCACAGTAACACATATACATGCTAGAAATAAAAACATACATGTCAATTCTACATAACCAATGACAAACTGGGGCTTGGCTCAGTTGGGTCAGTGTGTAGGAAAAACAGATTTTTCATATGTTGCACCTGGCCAAAGGCAGCTATTCCAGGCTCAGGGCTGGAACATGCAGAAACACAGCCAGGAGAGGTACACTTAAGAGGTAAACGGTGGCCTGGATGTGCAAGTCTACCAACCAGCACTGGCCACCTGTGTGCTGGGCATTATAAAGATCTGCACTTTTCACTGGGCTACATACAGGGGAAACTTGTGGGAGGTAGACTTACAGTGAGTATTCTAGAAACTCAATTTATTCCACGACAATGAAGTATCCATTTAACAAAGGAAAGCTCATTGAATGTCTATATGATATAACATATATTAAAAATTGCAGAAACAGTTTTAATTTTCTGTAATCTATAGAAAGAATCCTTTTAACTGTACGTCTACTTACAAATTAAACTAATAAAAACAAAGTTGTCTACCTTCAGTTAAAATCACACCTATGGTGAGTCTTAGCAGGTTATTGGTGAAACTTATTAAATGTAGAATATCAATGTCTTCCTATAGTGATTAAGAAAATGCCATGAAGGCTATGTTTAACAGTTCGACCAAAATATTTCAGATTGTATATGAAGTCAGCACATTGGGCCCCATGATTGCACTAATGTACACAATTATGATTTAATAAAATTATAAAAAGAAATTAACATGTAAAAACTCACACCACACCTACATTATTCATCTGACTGACCAATGTTATCCCCCTCAGGTACAGCTGAAAACAAAGCTGCAACAATTGCAGATACACACCCAGACAGGACAATAAGAGGAAAAGGAGACTGTTCAGAGGTTGTGGTTCCTGTATCTTAGAACAATCTACCTTCCCTATTTTTTCTGTATCTTGCCAAAGAATCTACTTATGAATTTTGAATGACAGTTATTGCTAATTAAACATAAGGAAAGATGACAGGCAGACAGCAAGCCAGACTTTACTTTGGGTTGCTCAAAGCAAAAACTATAATAAGGGCTACTTTTTAAAAAAGCCAAGGAGGAACTAGCCAGAAGAAACTCCGGCTTTGGAGACAGGCCTGAGTTCAAAAACAGGCTTCACCACTTAGTAGCTTTGTGGATCTGACCAAGTGGCTGCACCTGATCAGCCTTCTTTACCAAAAGCCCCATAACAATTCTAAAAGCTATTATAGGGAATAAGCATACTCACGTGCTCAGTGTAGTGACAGACACGTAAAAGTTTATTTAGAGCAGTGTGTCTGTAGGAGCATGGAGAAGCTGCCCTGAACAGAGTAGAATTTCCAAAAGCAGAGATTATTTTGGCATCTATTCTAGAATGAAACTTTTACATTTTGCTCGACTCATTCAACCCCGATGAATGCCAGGTAATGAATGAAATGCAAGTACCTCAGCAATTCATGCACAAAAAAAGTCTTGAAATTATTTGTAATTTTTACTTTTTTATCTAACTTAGAATTTAATTGACCCTTACTGTCTAGCTCTGTAAATCCTAATTTTGCATTTTAGAATCCTAGGAACACTTAGAAAATATAGCTGCTGGGGGTTTGCTGTAATGAACGTTGGCTGAGGCCTGAACCCCAGTTTTTAATTATGCCCCCCAGATGATTTTAATGCACAGCCGGCGCTCAGTACCATCAGAATAGCCAATTATACTAGAACTATTATTAAAGAATCAGATTCATTTGTGTTTACAAGGAGTAGCTCAAAACAGCTTCACCTGTTCTGATAAAGAACTTACTGCAGTCTTCTCAAAATTGTGGCTGGCATATTCAAGTCACTTCTTTATTTCTGTAGAAATATAATTAAACACAGGGGACTCTCCATAGCTGACCACCTCCCTACATTGATCACCTCCTGAAGTTGACCTAGTTTTCATAGACTGTACATGCACCACATGTATGTATCAGTACAGCAGGCCCAGTCCTTTATGTTGACCACCTCTCTATCATGACCACTTTGTTACAGTCCTTTGGGTGGTCAACTTACAGAGGTCCTACTGTGCATAATTAGTTGGCTGAGATTCCAAGATCATAGATCAACAATCTTTTCTTAAAATAAAAAGGATAAAAATGAGCCTTGCCTTACATCAGATTTCCAGCGTCATCAGGTAGAGGAAAAGGTACTTTTTAAAATGTTTTTTCCTCCTTACATTTATTCCTTTTTGTTCTGAAGCTATAAAAAGTCAATAGACCCTCCTAAAGGACGGTTGAGGCAATGCTGCTGATTGTCTGGTTTTCTCGTTGAGTGGAAATCTGGCATGATCCGCTTTTACCCAGAGCCACAGCAATTGGAGCGAGTGCTGGTGTTAGACCAGTTAGCTTAGAATGCTTTTCCAACCGCCCTGTTTAACTTGTCTGCAGTGCCATGCACCCTCCCGAACACACCAGCCGAGCACAGTCCCAGGTTCCTAGAATGGACATCGTTCTCAGGGGCCTCTTACCAGGGTGCTGCCATCAGTCCAGCGAAAGTCATGCTCAAACATCTTGTCATTGAGGCCTATCCACTGATAATCATGACCCACGCCTAAGAGAAGGGGAAAGAAAATCCCAGATTTCTTTTACTACTTTTCCCATGTATGGATGAAAATATATCAAAGAAAATTCTTTTCAGGGGGAATCATGCATCTTCTGTTTCTGGCTGGATTTTTATTTAGTTGCTCATAAAAATCTCTCCTAGTCTATCTTTTGTGCTTCTGTCTAATATGCTTGAAATGAAAAAGCTAATGTGCAAACATTGTGAAACACTAAAATATCAGACATAGACGATAATATCCCTTGCAGTTTACTATAATTATTTTTTTCATCCTTACTCATGATAGAAATTTTCCATTTAACTTTTTCGTTGAGAGATAACATTGGCATAAATTCAGTGACCCACTAAAATGTGCCAGATCTACCCCTTGCTAGCCTAATTTTGGAAGCCACGTGTTTCTTCTCAAAGCATTTTAAAAAGAAAACGCCTAAACCAGACTGTGTTGCACAATTACCCTCAAAAATGTGTTATCTTCCTGGGAGATGAGTCACTGGAAGTATATCATGTGAAATGACCCCTCCCCACATTATAAACTAACAATCAAACTTCTAATAGATAGTACACACTTAAAGGAACTTCAGAGAATGCTTCAGGAGCAACCATTTTCTTCACATTGGTACATGAATACTAACCCGCCTCCTTTGTGCTGTGGTTTAAGGACTTATTAAACTGCTCTGGTATTAAGTTTCATTAGCTTTCAATCTCCACCAAGCCATGTTGTTAGTATTTAGCTCACTCTCCACGGTTTAAAATAATTAGAAATTTAAATGAGAACCTATATGCCCAGAGGATAAGATTATTTCATTCAGTTTTAATTTGCAGGATAGAAATATCTGAAAGTAACTTTCTCTTTAACTTTAGACGACACATGCAAATTTCAACACCGAGAGCATGAAGGTGGCCAGGTGGCCGTGGTGAGAGTTATACTGTATTGAATCTAATACAGTTAGATTCTAATACTGTATTGAATCTAACAGTTGTTTTTGTAAGGCAAAAATGATCCACTATCAATCCCATAGGATCCAACCTATTCCATGATGTGTCACCAGTTACAGCTCGCAGGTGGAGCAATGCTTTCCTGGATTACAGCTGAATGTTTCTCTGTGTGGCGGCCTCCCACAGGAGGGGTGACTTGCAGTAGTGCATACACGGGGGATTTAACAAACAGAATTGGAACCGAGAAAGGGATGAGAAGGTGTGAAGTTTCAGGAAGCCCGCGTCTGTTTGGTACATACGGTTCACGAACATCTGTTCTTCGTGGGAGAGGATGCTTGTGAGGTGGGCGCCCTGCAGACGGCATTCCCGTTCAGCCGCATCCCATGTGCGTCGATGGGCAAAGTATTTGTAGCACTGCCCTTGGAATTTGTGCCAGCCATAGTCACAGGTCTCAGTGTCTGGGAAGAAACGAGGCAGGAGCTTATTACAGTCACCTACGTCATTCAAACTTGGCTCCCCAATTCAGGCGTTAATAGGACACCCAAGCCAATATCTATGCCATGTCCCTGATGTAACCGATTCATAAAACTTGTTCATAGTGACAAAGAAATTATTATAAAGCCAGCCCATGATTTGTATGGAGTGGGTGTCTGTCTATCTTTGGACTGAAAAGGCAATATCACACAACAATTTCCTTGATTAAAGCCAGAGAAAACTGGAAGAGGGGCCTGCCAAAACCTCTGAGGCTGCAGTGTCTGCTGACTTACTTACGAAGCGCCGGGGCGAATTCCTCACCAGCACAACTTCTCCAAGAGAACCAGTCAAGTGATAAGATAAGGATTCCGGCTAACAGGATTATGAATGCTCTATTTGCATAACAACTTCAAAGGTTGCAGAGGCAGTCCTCTCCCGCTTCCCAGAGAGGTGTCTGGGAGGTCACTGGCTGTTGGCATGGAAGGTTTACAAAGCAAAAACAAAAGGTAACCTCTGGGACACAGCTAGAACGTGTATGTACTTCCACTTCCCAAAAAGTGAGAGAAGAAAATAGGAACTCCCAGTGCAAATTAAATAACTCGAGTTATTGAACTTAGCACCCAGCGGTATAGACACATGTATATGTTTACGTGTGCCTGTGTGTGTACATATGTGTGTGTTTCTCTTTCCCTCTATGCAATCATTATGCACACCATAACTGGTATTCCAGTGGGATGAAAACAGCTTTTAAATATATCTACATTTTATATTGGCAGGAGGCTTCAGCTACTCTTCCCAGATTGCCAGTTTTTATGTATTTTCACAGAAAAGTCGCCTTGCTCACAGCACCGAATGGTACCCACTGGCAATCTTCCATCGGACTCACTTATTCATGGCTGGGGTTACCCCAGATGTGAAATCATGACCAATAACAGTTCTGACTTTCACAAAATATATCTCATGAATATACTGGAGTAGCTACATGAAAAAACTACCAAACTGCAAAGCCTTTAGAATTTCAGACACCAGGAAAACCTTCCAGATCACATTGTAAGGAGTCCCTTTTCCTATTTTTACTAATGAATGAAAAAACCACATCCCTACGGGACTAAAGACATGCGTGCTTTATAGGTTAGAGCCGGTAGCCAGAGGAAAACTCACATGGTCTCTTCTCACTCCTTTTACTCCTCTTCTTGGGATTGTGGGAAAGTACACATTTTGAAAGATTTAATTTTTGTTCTGGCTTCAGTGATTGAGACTGTAATCGTGCAACAGACGAAGCTTATCTCTGAGAGCACTCTTTATTTCAGTTTAGTCTATCAAGCCCATTGTTTAGTTACAGCCAGCTGACAAATTGTTTTGATGCGCAGTGGAAGTTTTGGGTACAATTAAAATGTTGTCTGAGACCACCAAATCCCGTGGAAAGGACTCAAGACATAGCTAGACACAACTAGAGGGTCTGGTATAAAAGTGGTACTTAGGGCCCCCAAATGAAGGCAATCTTGGCCACTGGATATAGGATTTTTTTCCTTTGGGAAGCTCACTTGGAAAAATTTAGATATTGAGTTGGAACGGAGGGTAGGAAGGACACAGTTCTTCATATATGAGATTAGTTTATAGGGGAGGAGAATTGGAAAAAATTTTAGAACACTCTTAATGCCAAAGTCAATAATATAATAGTGTAATAGTATAGTTTTCTTCAACTTAAGAGTTTTGCTTTTCCAAATTCTTTTTAAAAGAGAAGAAAAAAGTAGTTGGTCCTGGTAAATTACTTTGGAAATTATCATTTATTTTATGATACACAGTTTAAAATTTTGGAGTGTCCTACCTTCTTGAATAGTACATTAGAAAAAAAATATTCTATATACTCTTTCTTAACCACTTTTCACCCAGTGCTTTTCTTTTAACAAGAAACCTAGATAATCATGAAATTTAAATGCATGACAACAGGCCGCTACCATGCCTTTCTCGGTTAGCAGGTGCATCCATTCATGTCAGAGTGCAGGTCCAAAAATAGGGGCAGTTAGTGTTAAAACCACATGGGGGGATTTATCTGTCCTCTCTACGTCATAGCTTCCAATGATAAATATACACACAAATACCACGTGTATTGTGTACATTTGTAAAAAAGCCTAATGTCTACACTGATTCACTTAATTTTTATTATTCATGAATTCAACAAATACGTGATGAAGAATCACATGTCAAGTAGCATCTTCCGGGGTGCTATTCTGAAAGGGGATATCAGAAATAGTCTATTTTTCTCAACTTACCTAAAAATACTATGAAACTCATTTTATTATTAAAAGCCAACTGTTTGGATGATATTTTCTTAAATGTCATTCAACATATGGAAAACTATCTTATGCTTTAAAATCAGTATAGTGAGTAGGTTACAATACAAAGTCCCTGATTTGCTGTGGCACCCATCCTGCTCATAGCACCTGCAACTATCACTCCTTTTTTTTTTTTTTTTTTTTTGGCCAGGGCTGGGTTTGAACCTGCCACTTCCGGCATATGGGGCCTGTGTCCTACTCCTCTCAGCCACAGGCACCGCCCTGAAACTATAATTCTTAAACAATTTCACTAAAAATCTATTCCCTTTACGCT
>CAUYON010014381.1:0-18501 GCA_963573935.1 Arctocebus calabarensis | reverse complement strand
CCCCTCCTCTCCCCTCCCTTTCCCCTTTCCCCATATTCTTGTGCTATAGTTGGGTTATAGCCTTCATATGAAAGCTATAAATTAGCTTCATAGTAGGGCTGAGTACATTGGATACTTTTTCTTCCATTCTTGAGATACTTTGCTAGGAAGAATATGTTCCAGCTCCATCCATGTAAACATGAAAGAGGTAAAGTCTCCATATCTCTTTAAGGCTATGTAATATTCCGTGGTATACATGTACCACATTAATCCATTTGTGGATCAATGGGCACCTGGGCTTCTTTCATAACTTAGTAATTATTAATTGGGCTGCAATAAGCTTTCTGGCAGAAATATCTTTGTTATAATGTGGCTTTTTGTCTTCTGGGTATATACCTAGTAAAGGAATTATAGGATCAAATAGCAGGTCTATTTTTAGATCTCTAATTATTCTCCAAACATCCTTCCAAAAGGAACGTATTAGTTTGCATTCCCACCAGCAATGTAGAAGGGTTCCCTTTTCTCCACATCCACACCAACATCTCTGGTTTGGAGATTTTGTGATGTGGGCTAATCTTACTGGGGTTAGATGATATCTCAAAGTAGTTTTGATTTGCATTTCTCTGATGATTAAGGATGGTGAGCATTTTTTCCTGTGTCTGTCAGTCGTGCGCCTGTCTTCTTCAGAGAAGTTTCTCTTCAAGTCCCTTGCCCACCCTGAGATGGGATTACTTGTTCTCTTCTTGCTAATATTTTTGAGTTCTCTGTGTACTCTGATTATTAAACCTTTGTTGGAGGCATAGCCTGCAAATATCTTCTCCCGTTCTTAGAGATGTCTGCTTGCTTTACTTACTGTGCTCTTGGCTATACAGAAGCTTTTTAGTTTGATCAGGTCCCAGTAATGTATTTTTTATGTTGCTTCAATTGCCTGGGGAGTCCTCCTCATAAAACATTCACCCAGGCCAATTCCTTCAAGAGTTTTCCCTGCATTTTCTTCTAGCATTTTTATAGTTTCATGTCTTAAGTTTAAATCTTTAATCCAAATCCAGTGAGAGTCTATGTTAGTTAAAGGTGAAAGGTGTGGGTCCAGTTTCAGTCTTCTACAGGTCGCCAGCTAATTCACCCAGTACTCTTTGTTAAATAGGGAATTTTTTCCCAGTGAGTGTTTTTAATTGGCTTGTCAAAGATCAAATAACAGTAAGTAGCTGGGTCCATCTCTAGCTTCTCTATTCTGATCCATACATCTACCTCTCTGTTTTTGTGCCAGTACCATGCCATTTTCATCACTATCAATTTATAGTACAGTCTGAGGTCTGGTAGCATGATTCCTCCGGCTTTGTTTTTATTTCTGAGTAATGTCTTGGCTTTTCAAGGTTTATTCTGATTTCATATAAAATGATGAATTATTTTTTTGAGATCTTTAAAATATGACAATGGAACTTTAACAGGGATTGCATTAAAATTGTATATTGTTTTGGGTAGTATAGACAGTTTGGCATGTCATACTCATCTTCCCAGCCAGAGCATGGTATGTTTTTCCATTTATTAACATGTTCAGCTATTTTGTTTCTTACAGTTTCATAGTTCTCTTTATAGAGATCTTTGATGTCTTTGTCAGGTAAATTCCTAAATGTTTCATCTTCTTTGGCACTACTGTGAATGGAATAGAGTCTTTGACTGTTTTTTTAGCTTGGCTTGTTGGTATATATAAAGGCTACAGATTTATGAGTGTTGATTTTGTAACCTGAGACACTGCTGAATTCCTTGATCACTTCTAAGAGTTTTGTAGTAGAAACTCTGGTATTTTCCAGATAAACAATCATGTCATCTGCAAAGAGTGAAAGTTTGATCTCTTCTGACCCTATATGGATACCCTTGATTGACTTTTCTTCCCTATTTGCAATGGCTAAAACTTCCATTACAATTTTAAAGAGCAGTGGAGACAATGGGCAACCTTGCCTGGTTCCTGATCTGAGTGGAAATGATTTCAATTTAACTCCATTCAATATGATATTGGCTATGAGTTTGCTATAGATGGCCTCTATCAGTTTAAGAAATGTCCCTTCTATACCCATTTTCTTAAGTATTCTGATCATGAAGGGATGCTGGATATCATCAAAAGCTTTTTCTGCATCAATTGAGAGAATTAAATGGTCTTTGTTTTATAATTTGTTTATGTGCTGAATTATATTTATAGATTTATGTATATTGAACCAGCCTTGAGACCCTAGGATAAAACCCACTTGGTCATGGTGTATAATTTGTTTGATGTGTTGCTGGATTCTGTTTGCAAGGATCTGGTTAAATATTTTTGCATCAATATTCATTACTGATATTGGTCTATATTTTCTTTTCTTGTTGGGTCTTTTCTTGGTTTGGGTATCAAAGGGATGTTTGCATCATAGAAAGTGTTGAGTAGTATTCCTTCTTTTTCTATATTTTGGAAAAGGTTAAGTAATATAGGTTCTAGTTCCTCTTTAAAGGTTTGGTAGAATTCTGATGTGAAGCCATCTGGTCCCAAGCTCTTCTTTTTAGGGATATTTTGTATAGTTGATGCTATTTCAGAACTTGATATAGGGCTGTTGAACATTTCCACTTGATTTTGGCTAAGTCTTGGAAGATGGCATGCTTCCAAATATTAGTTGATTTCCTTTAGATTTTCATATTTTGAGAATAAAGTTTCTTGTAATATTCATTAAAGATGTTTTGAATTTCTGAGGAGTCTGTTGTTATTTCTTCTTTACCATTTCTGATTGATGAAATTAGATATTTTACTCTTTTTTTCTTTGGTTAGGTTAGCCAAAGGTTTATCTATTTTATTGACCTTTTCAAAAAACCAATGTTTTGATTTAATGATCAGTTGTATAATCCTTTTCTTTTCAATTTCATTTAATTCTGCTCTAATTTTGGTTATTTCTTCTGCTGGGTTTGGGATTGGAATCTTCTTCCTTTTCCAATTGTTTGAGATATCCCATTAAGTTGTTAACTTCCTCTCTTTCTGTTCTCTTGAGGAAGACTTGCAGTGCTATAAATTTCCCTCCTAGGACTGCCTTTGCAGTATCCCAGGTTCTGAAACTGTCTGCTATCTGAATTGCAGAATCTCTGGGCATGTCTTTAAAGTTCTCCTTCATAATCTCATGAAGAAGAGCCTCTGAGTCTTGGGAAGCTACTTCGTCACCTTTATGGATCCATATAAGGCAAATATTGGTTTTCTTCTAATTATCCTAGAGCTCTCTGAGAGAATGGTCCTTTTTTGCTCTCTTCCTCTTTGAGCATTTGGGAGCATTCAAAAGCTTTGTCTTTGATATAAGAAATCCTTTCTTCTTCCTGCTCATTCTATTACTGAGGAATTCTACTGTATTTCTCATATCTTGGAAGGCTGCAACTTCTTTTCTAAATGTGTCTAAATCTTTGGTGATTTTTTTCTTTGAATTCATTGAATTCTTGAGACATCTTTTGAATTATTCCTAGAATTTCTAACTCCAACTTTACTTCCATTCTGTTGATCTTATTTGCCATCAAAATTCTAAATTCAATGTCTGACATCTCAGCCATCTGTTTGTGAATGGGATCCGCTGGTTTGGCTGGTTTGTCATTCCTTGGGAGAGTTGACCTGTTCTGATTATTCATGTTGCCAGAGTTTTTGTGCTGATTCTGCAAGATGATTGTTTTTCACTGTTTAGCTAGATGAGCACGTAAGGTGAAATTGGAATGGAGACTTCTAGGGTTGTGGTTGAGCAGCCCTTCCCCAAGGAGCTGGGACTGGTGACTGCAGCTTTTCCTCTACAATTTTACAAAGGAGCTGCACAGTACTACAGTCTGTGACAGGCATGCTTGGTGCATTGGGGGTAGTTGGCTCTGTCTTATATTCAGCTGATCTCTGTTCAGTATTAGTGAATCAGTTGACTCTTGGTTGCAGTCTCAGCTTTGGAGAAATACAAGCAACTAGGACATCCCATCCCCCACAGGTAATACCTAAAAGAGGAAAATCAAACCTTCCCACTACAACAAAACCAGGGAATCCCCTTGGAGGGTCCTCAGGTGATTCGTCCATTTCAAGAGTTCTAAACCAATTGTCCAAAACAGCACCCATGTTCTAGCTGGAGAGTTCAAAAGATCTCCAGCAACTAGATATTAGGGGTCTACTGGTAGCTCAAGTGTGGCTTGAGCACCTCTGGTGCTTTGAGGAGTCAGAAAGGCCCATCCAGTAGAAGGTTTGGAGCAAGGGAGTTGATGCCTCTTTCCTTACCTTGCTCACCCTTCACCACCAGACTCTGGTAACACCAGTCTCTGATAGCCCCACTAGCAGTCTCTGTGGCCAAGTTCTATCCAATAAGCAATGTGCCAGGACTATGTGTCTACCAGAGTCAAAGTAAGGTTACTGCATCCTTCTCATGATTACCACCCTTTGCCACCATCCAGCAGGGGAAGCTGAAGCCTGCCTGCCTCACACACTCAATGGCAGCTGGAGAAAGTTCCACCTCAGCTTAATCTAAACCTGAGGCTATCCAGAGAGCAAAAGAATTTCTCCCTCAGTCATCACACTTTTGTTGCACTGTTCTGCAGCTCTGGTATCCCCATAGGGCAAGGTCTGATTACCTTTGGCAGACCACAGAGTTGGGGAGATAACTCTCTAAAATTAGACCCCAGCAGGATCACTATATTAATACTGATGTTGGGTGGGTGGTGTCTGCATTTGGGTTCATGCACCTCAGCAGTTCCTGAGTTTCCACCCATAATGCAGAGACCCAAGCCTCCATCCGCTGCTGAGATACACTTTCTCAGGGCCAGGTCAGTCACCTTTCCCTCTTTGGCTTTCTGTAGTGTTACTGGATTCACAGATACAGCACAGCTGCACCTTCTCTGTCTATGCAATGCCCAATCCTAGCCAAGAAGTTCAGACATTGTGGTCTCTACAAGGGTTGGACTTCTAGATCACCAGGCCGGGGGGAATGGTAGACTGGAAGCTCAAGGTAGCAAGGAAGATATTTGTTCAAACTTCCTGCCAGAGAAAGGAATTCCGGGCCTCATAGCAGGGGCGCTCTGGAGAAGGAGTCCCAGCTTCCAGCAATTCTCTCTAGTGGGGTGAGGGAGGAGAACCTCAGTTCATCACTTGCTAGTAGAGATCCCACAGCAAGCTCACAACTCTCTTAGGGGAGGGGACAGACACACTTCCTCTTTGGGATGAAATATTTACCTGAAATTTGTTTCCTTGGAGTCGCAGCTTGTCTTGGCAGGGAAGACGTGCAATTATCAGCTCGGCTCCCCTCCTTCGGCTTTGTTGGGTTCATTCTGGCCATTATCTCTCCCTCTGCACTGGAGCTTCTGTTGCATGCTGGCTCCAGTCAACCATCATCCTCCATTCCCCCTTGTTCTTGTTGAATGTGAAAATTGGAGTCAGGGAAAGTAGCCAATCCGAGGATTTAGCAAAACACAAAATATGTTGAAACCAAATGAGCAAATAAACTGACAAAAAGGCTACCAGACACACAAGCACACAGATGCATGGACAATCAGAAGCAAATAAACATACGGACAAAAAACAATAACAAAAATGCTGATAATCACAAAATAATTTTTTAAAAACTCTAAAAATCTGATGTAAGCACTTTCAGCAATAAGAAGGGAAGAAGAGGAAGAGAAAAAAATATTGTTCATTTTTTTATTGATACCTACAAGAAAAGGATGAAAAAAAGAGAAGAAAAAAGGCACCAATCACAAAAATATTATTCTTATACATATATATAAAAACATACGACTATATGACATAAGGAGTCAAATTTAGTAGGAATATATTTATAGTGCAATATACTTTCTGGAACACCAGGTTGTGCTGTAAGTGGTTCCCAGGATTATACCTGATTCATGGTTTTCACTGTTACCACGGTTACCACCATACCTGGCCCATAGGAGGAGATGCCTGTGGCAGTCCCCATTTCTGAAATTTCATATGTTTTATTTTCTGACTGGCCGCCTAACCTCAGCTGTCCTGTTCCAGACAGAACCCTATCTGACCTCCAAATTCGGGGCAGGAGTCCACACTTCACTGATTTTTCCACTCAGCTCCTAGCTTCCCTGCCAACTGGGAATTGTAATCTTCTGTGGGGGAAGGACTGGTAGCCACTGGCACCCGTGGCTTCAGCAGCGGGGCCTTTATGTCAGTCTCAGTGGCTCAGGATTACGCTTTTGAGGCCAGCAGTCCACCAATTTGTTGCACACCTTGAACTGCTAGTCTACACCAATATTCCCCACCAGGAATGATCTAGTCCATTCATTCACACCTGCTGTTCTGGGAAAAGGTGCCTGTGGCAGTTGCAATTTCTGATATTTCATAATGTGTATGTTTCCTAGGCAGTATACTTTCCCCTTCATTTTCTATTGGGCTGCCTAGCCCCCTGCCACTCGGAATGGCACACCTTCCCGGTCACCAAATTCCACTCAAGAGTCCACACTTCACTGAACTTTCCACAAAACACCTAGTTTCCCCACGAACTGGGAACTGCAGTCTTCCATGGGGGAGGGACTGGTTGCTGCTGCCTCTGGCCCCCAGCTGCTGGACACTGGATGCTGACTGCCCGCTGCTGGCACCACTTCAACAGTGGCACAGAAATTTCTCTAGCAGATGCCTCAGCTTTTGTTACACTTAAAGTCCAGCAATCCACCATTTTGTTGCACACCCCTAGCTGCCTGTCTACACCAACATTCCACACGGGGAAAAATCTAGCCCCCTCACTCTCACCTGATGATGTGGGAGAGTTGGGCTAAACATCCATCCTGTCCACCATCATGTTCCACCTCAATCCTGATTGTTATTTTTGCTAGCAACAATATCTACTACATTTCAGATTTGATAAAATGGCACTGTTTGAGAATGAGTCATAAGTACACATCAGAACCAAAACTATTACTAAATTAAGATTTAAGATGACACCTTAATATAGACACCTATAAATAAACACTCAGTATGAATTTAGTTTTGACCACAAATCTCTTCTCAATAGGGAGAGGTAGTTGATGAGCCTGAGAGGCCAGGGATCTCGTCTAAGTTAATTTCTTTGGATCCCTCAGTTTTTTTCAGTAAATAAAATCTGCCTCACATTAACTTTATTAGCCTTCTTGGCCTCAGTCCCTAAGAATGTCCCTTTCTGTGCTATTATGGATATTACAAGGTTATGTATGGATTGCTTTTGAAAGTAATCACATTTACTGAATATGTGTAATACCAGAACTTGCTGACTTAGTGCTAAAGTCTTATGAATTTTCTTTGCTTTTTTCACAGTCTCAATATTGAATTTTTTTGTCTTCTACATTCAGTAAAGTATGGAATATAACTCTGGAGCTGGGCTACAGAGTCAACCAGTGTTTGAATTAGGACCCATTACTCATTTATCAATTGTTGGATTTTAGCAGTAATTAACTTTGATTTGCCTCAATATCCTCCTTTTCAACGATGACAATTATCAGTACTCAAATTGTAGGACTGTAAAAATTAAATGAGATAATGTACTAGCATCTAGTCTAGTGTCTGGTGTATGGGAAAGCCTTAGTAAATACTATTATATTATCAATATTGCTTGAGCTTCCTTCCCCTAAGAGAATTATATTTCCCAACCCATTGAAGTTAGGCATGGCCAAGTGACTTGGCATTTCATTGGCTTTCACTAATGAAATGTGTGGAGTTGATATATGTAACTTTCAAGTGGAAGGTTTTAGATCCAATGCACTTGTCCACTGTCGCTTTGTTCCCTGTGCCATTAGAATGCACTTTCAAGAAAGCTGTACTATATTTGTCTAGTCTCTGATAGTGACATCATGGAAGGGACTGGTAACAGATCTGTCCATTTCATGAGCATAAAATAAACCTTTACAACTGGAAGGAAGGTATTTGCAATTGTGCCTACCTTAAAGAAAGGAAATACATTCCTCATGTCATCAGAATTTATTGTTAGAATGTTACTTGTTCACTGACTTTATATCTGCAGATCTTTATCTTTATATCTGTAGGTCTTTGTTTATGTTTTCTTTTTAGGGACAGAAATACATGCAAGGAAACATCTTTAGTTTTAGAGTAAATGTGATCATTTGGTCGGTAAAAGACTTACTCCTTGAGCAGTGCCACTCTTAAGGCAAGTCCATGTTACTTTCTGCCCTGTTCCACTATTGTCTTATGTCTTGATATTCAGAGTAGTATGGGACTTAAGTAAATTTAGTTATACAATCTTGGTGTTTTAATTTTTAAAAATTTTCTTTCAACTGAGACAATTTTAAAGCTGTTTATTGTAATCCTTTAGCTTAGAAGAAATCATGCTTACATATTTTAAACATAAATCTACATTACTATAAATTGTTTTTTAAAGGACAATGACATAATGGGAATTAATTTACTTAATACTCTAAATATTTCTGAATTACATGAAAATAAAAACTGGGAATTTAGAAATCACTGCTAGAGCTGATTATATAAGAAAATCCAGAAATTACAATTTTTAAAAATATTTCTTCATAAATTTTTTTTTACTAAATTATAAACACATAGATCATGTATACATTAATGCATTTATGGGGTACAATGTGCTGATTTCATATAGAATTAGGAATGCTTACATCACACTGGTTAATATATATGTCATCTCATTTACTTAATGATTATGTTAAGACTTTTATACTCTATACTAATATATCCAACATGTACCCTTGCTTTATGGACCATAGATGTGATCCCACCATTCACCCTTCCTCAATCTGACCTCCCCCCTCCCCTCCTCTTCCCCCTCTTATCTCCTTCATCTTGGGCCATAGTTGTGATCCATTCTTCATATGAAAGTGTGAGTGATTGTAAATTGGTTTCATAATAGTACTGAGTACATGGGTTATTTTTCTTCCATTCTTGAGATACTTTATTAAGTAGGATATGCTCCAGCTCCATCCATGTAAACATAAAAGAGGTAAAGTCCCTATCTTTTTTAAGGCTGCATAATATTCCATGGTATACATATACCACAATTTATTAATCCATTCATGGGTTGATGGGCATTTGGGCTTCTTCTATGACTTGGTTATTATGAATTGAACTGCAATGAACTATATGGTACAAATATCTTTGTTATAAAGTGATTTTTGGTCTTCTGGACATACACCCTAGTAGAGGAATTGCAGGATCAAATGTCAAGTCTACCTTTAGACCCCTAAGTATTCTCCAAACTTCATTCCAAAAGGGATGTATTAGGTTGCATTCCCACCAGCAATGCAGAAGTGTTCCCTTTTCTCTACATCTATGCCAACATCTGTAATTTGGGGATTTTGTTATGTGGGCTACTCTTACTAGAGTTAGATGATATCTCAAAGTGGTTTTGACTTGCATTTCTCTGATGATTAAAGATGATGAGCGTTTTTTTCATGTGTCTGTCATGTGCCTGTCATCTTCAGAGAAGCTTCTGTTCAAGTCACTTGCCCACAATGAAATGGGATTACTTGTTCTTTTCTTATTAATAAATTTGAGTTCTCTGAGGATTCTGGTTATTAACCTTTGTCAGAAGCATAACCTGCAAATATCCTCTCCCATTCTGAGGGCTATCTGCTTGCTTTAATTTGAGTTTATCAGATCTCAGTAATGTATTTTTGGTGTTGCTTCAATTGCCTGGAGGGTCTTCCTTAAAATGTATCCTCCCAGACCAATTTCTTCAGGTGTTTCTCCTGCACCCTCTCTCTAAGAATCTTTATACTTTCATGTCTTAAGTTTAAATCTTTTATCCAGTGAGAGTCAAGTTTTGTTAATGGTGAAAAGTGTGGGTCTAGTTTCAGTCTTCGACAAGTTGGCAGCCAATTCTCCCAGCACCATTTGTTAAATATGGAATCTTTCCCTCAATTTATATTTCTGATAGGCTTATCAAAGATGAAATGATGATAAGTTTCTGGGTTCATCTCTTGATTCTGAACTCAGTTCCATACATTCACCTCTCTATTTTTGTGCCAGTACCATGCTGTTTTGATCACTATAGATTTATAATATAGTTTGAAGTCTGGTAGTGTGATTCCTCCTGATTTGTTTTTAGTTCTAAGTAATGTCTTGGCTATTCAAGATATTTTCTGGTTCCATATAAAAGAAGTACTACTTTTTTCCAAATCGTTAAAGTGTGATGGTGGTGCTTTGATAGGGATTGCATTAAATTTGTAAATTGCTTTGGATACTATGTATATTTCAACAATGTTGATTCTTCCTAGCCATGAACATGGTATGTTTTTCCATTTGTTAACATCTTCAGCGATTTCTTTTCTCAGAGTTTCTTAATTCTCTTATTGTAGAGATCTTTCACATCCTTTGTTAGGTATATTCCCAAATATTTCATCTTCTTTGGCACAGACTTAAAGGGAATAGAGTCCTTGACTGTTTTTTCAGCTTAACTATTATTGGTATATATAAAGGCTAATGATTTGTGAGTATTGGTTTTGTATCCTAAGACACTACTGTATTCCTTGATCACTTCAAAGAGTTTTGTGGTTAAATCCCTGGGGTTTTCCAGGTATAAAATTATATCATTTGCAAAGAGTGAAAATTTGATCTCCTCTGATCCAATTTGTATACCATTGATCACCTTTTCTTGCCTGATTGTGATGGCTAAGACTTCCATTACAATGTAAAAAGCAGTGGAGACAATGGACAACCTTGCCTGGTTCCTGATCTGAGTGGAAATGTTTCGATTTTACTCCATTCAACATGATATTGGCTGTGAGTTTGCTGTAGATGGCCTCTATCAGTTTAAGAAAAGTTCCTTTGATGCCTATTTTCTTAAGTATTCTGATCATGAACGGCTGTTGGATATTGTCAAAAGCTTGTTCTACATCTATTGAGAGAATCATATGATCTTTGTTTTTTAGTTTGTTTAACTGATGTATTATATTTATAGATTTATGTATATTGAACCAAACTCAATGTACTCATATACTCAAAGTATATGGATAAGACTCAATTGGTCACAGTGTATAATTCATTTCGTATTGCAGGATTTTGTTTGCTAGGTTCTTATTGAATATTTTTACATATATGTTCATTAAAGATATTGGTCTATAGTTTTTTTTCTCATTGGGTCTTTTCATGGTTTGGGGATCAGGGTGATATTTGCTTCATGGAATGTGTTGGGAAGTGTTCCTTCCTTTTTGATGCTTTAGAAAAGATAAGTAATATAGGTACTAGTTCCTCTTTTAAGTTTTGGTAGAATTCTGATGTAAAGCCATCTGGTCCCGGACTCTTCTTTTTGGGGGGAGATTTTGTATAATTGATTCTATTTTAGTACTTGATATAGGTCTGTTCAGCATTTCCAATTCTTTCTGATTAAGTCTAGGAAGTTGGTGTGCTTCCAAGTATTGGTCAATTTCTTTCAGATTTTCATATTTCTGAGAATAAAGTTTTTTGTAGTATTCATTAAGGAGTTTTTGAATTTCTGAGGTGTCTGTTGTTATTTTACCTTTGTCATTTCTTTTCTTTTCTTTTTTTTTTTTAGAGACAGAGTCTCATTTTGTCACCCTTGGTAGAGTGCTGTGGCATCATAGTTCACAGCAAACTCCAGCTCTTGGGCTTAGTTGATTCTCTTGCCTTGGCCTCCTGAGTAGCTTGTATTACAGGTACCTGCCACAACGCCTGGCTATTTTTTTGTTGCCGTTTGGCCAGAGTTGTGTTCAAATCAGCCACACTCAGTATATAGGACTGGTGCCCTACTCACTGAGACATAGGCGCCACCCTACAAGGAATAAATTCTATACTTTTAAATTTGCTGAGGTTAGACTTGTAACCTATAATGTGATTAATTTTAATTGATGTCAAACTCACAGTTCCATGGGCTGATGAGAAGAATGTGTGTTCAGTTTTGTTAGGATGAAATGTTTTGTAGATGTCTGTTAAATTCAACTATTGTATGGTGAAGTTTAAGTCCAAAATTTCTTTGCTTAGTTTCTAATTGAAGGATCTATCCAACACTGCCAAAGGGGTGTAAAAGCTCTAACTATTATGGTGCTAGAAGATATCAAATTGCTCATGTCTGTTATGGTCTCCCTTATAAGTTGAGGAGCATTCTGGTTGAGCAAATTAATATTAATCATTGACATCTCATCATGTTGAGTGTTGCTTCTAACATATATGAAGTGACCATCCTTGTGTTTCCTTACTTTTGTTGTTTTAAAGCCTAGTGTATCTACAAATAAAATTGCCACCCCCTGCTTTTTTCTGATTTCCATTTGCCTGTATTACAGATGCCCATCCCTTCACCCTAAGTCTATGTTTATCCTTTAACGTAAGATGAGATTCATGTAAGCAACAGATGTCTGGTCTGATTTTTTGTATCCAGTCAGCCAACCTGTGCCTCTCAAGAGGACAGTTTAAGCCATTCACATTAATAGAGAGTATTGAAAAGCCTAGTAGTATTTTGGGTTTCATGTTTTTCGAAATTCCAGTGGACAGTTTGAATCTTTTCACCACTGTCGAAATTGGGTTTTGGTCAAGAATTTCAGAGTGAGTTTACTTTGGTGGTAGTGTATTGTGCTGTTCATTATGGAGGATGGGTCTGAAGATATCCTGAAGAGCTTATTTGGTTATGGCAAATTTCTTCAATGTGTGTATGTTGTTAAAGTATTTAACTGCTCCATCATAAAGGAAGCTCAATTTAGCTGGATACAGGATCCTAGGCTGAAAGTTGTTTTGTTTTAGGAGATTGAAGGTTGATGACCATCCTATTTTGGCTTGAAAAGTTTTAGCAGAAAGATCTTTAGTCATTCTAATATTCTTCTACTTGTTGGTTATGATTTTCTTACATTTGGCTGCTTGCAGGATTTTCTCTTTCATATTAATTTTGGTGAAGTTAATTACAAAGTGTCTAGAAGATTCTTTATTTGGGTTGAGTCATGCTGTGGTTGTGAAATTGTCTGCTATCTGAATTTCAGTGCTCTTGCCATGCTTGGGAAATTCTCTTCAATTATTTCTTGGAGTAGAGTATCTGTGCCTTTTGGATGACCACTTTTTCCTTCAGGGATTCCTATGAGGTGAATATTTGCTTTTTTGGAGTGGTCCCACAAACCTTTCAGGGAATGATCCATTTTTGCTTTCCACCGCTCTTCCTCTTTGAGCCTTTGGGAGCATTCAAAAGCTGTGTCTTCAGTGTCAGAGATCCGTTCTTCTGCCTGCTCCATTCTGTTACTGTGGGATTCTACTGTATTTCTCAGATCTTTGAGGGCTGCAAGTTCTTGCCTCAATGTGTCAAAATCTTTGGTGATTTTGTCTTTAAATTCATTGAATTCTTGAGACAACTTTTGAATTGCTCCTTGAATTTCTAATTCCATCTTTACCTTCATTCTGTTAATCTTATTTGCAATCTAAATTCTGCATTCAATTTTTGCTATCTCAGCCATTTGTTTATGAATGGGATATTCTGTTGTGTCTCCTTTGTCATTCCTGGGGGAGTTGATCTACTCTGATTATTCATATTGCCAGAGTTTTTCCACTGATTCTGCCCCATGATTATTTTTCACCTTTTGGCTAGAGAAGCTGGAATGCTGAAATTGAATTCAGGGCTTCTGGAGTAGTAATTAATCAGCCCTTTAACAGAGACGGGGAATGGTGATTGCAGCTTTTCCCTTAGAGCTTTACGAAGGTCCCATTCAGAACTACTTCTTCAAACTCTGGGCACATGCTTGGTGTAGTAGGGCTAGATGGTGCTGACCAGTATTGAGCTAGTTGCTGTCCAATCGTAGTGAATCAGTGGCTTTGGGCTGAAATCTCAGTGGTGGAGATATATAAGCAACTAAGATACCCTGTCCCCCCACAGGCAACAAATGGAAGGGGAGAACCCCACACTCCTACGTCTGCACAACCAGGGTACAATCTCGGTGGGTCCTTGGGTGATCGGCCCATGTCAAGTGTTCCAAACCAATTGTCCCAGTGGACATAAGCACCAATCAGGTGGGAGAGTTCAAAAGATCTTCAGAGTCTAGGCAGCAAGTGTCCACTGGCAGCTCAATTTGACCCCAGTGGGAAGGACCATGGAGCTGCCAGCACTGCCAGGGGCAGCGCCACTGGTCTGGAGTATTGCTGTGTGCAATTCGCAGCATCCCCCCAGGGACCTGGATGGTATTGTCACTGGCTGCAAGGATCACAGGACCTGGGCAGGGAACTGTAGGGCAGAGATGCTGACCCCCAGCCTCTGGCCACAGGAGCTGGCTGGAAGTCAGAGAGTGGAGTCACTGACCTCAGGGGCCTCAGGGGTCACAGGAGCTGGGTTGGGAGCAAAAGGGTAGAGTCACCAGCCCCAGGCCGTGAGTTGCAGGAGCCAAGTGGTAATCCCCGGCTGCAGGCTGCAGGTCACAGGTGCTGGATGGTAGTAACTGCAGTAGCCATGGATAGCAATAGCCTGGTGGGGAGCTGAGCCACCCACTGCAGGCTGCCAAGCTGAGGAGTCACTTGGCTATAGTCCCTGGTGGTTGGTAGCATGGAATACAAGCAATGCTCTTTCTAACACAGGGCAAGTCTCTCTCCCTTTGTGACTCCCCACCTCTATTAAAGTTATAGTTTTAGCCCAACTGTCCCGGAGCTTATGTGGAGCCCCACCCTACAAAAAATCTGCAAATGCTCCAGATTTTGCAGGGGGTAGTCTTCAAGACCAGAGGCCACAGGGGTGGAATCAGAGTTCAAAAATGTAGGGAGAATATTAGATCAACTTTTGGCCCAGTCAAGAGACTGCCTGGGCTTGTAGTGGTATTTCTCTGTGGAAGGAGTCCTGTGCCCCCTTAGTCATTTCCTCCCCTTTGGTGAAACAAAAGGTCCTCTGTTCTCTACTTATCTCAAACCGCTCTCCTTGGGGTGGAGGGGAGGAGAAGAAATCCCGTCCTCTTTGGGATGGGTTTTGCACTTGAAATTTGTTTCCTTGGAGTCCCAGCTTGTCGCAGCAGAGTGATGAGAACCTATTGATCCTCTCTCTCAGCTCAGCTCCTGGTCTTCTGCTTTATTGGGTTATTTCTCCCTCTGGTTGGGAGCCTCTGCCAAAAGCTGGCTTCAGTTGGCCATCTTGCCTCCCTCCTTTCTTCATAAATTTTAAGAAAAATTCCTGTATGTTTCCCAATTATATTTAACATTACATGATTAAAGATTTTAATCATCAAAACTATTATAATAGAAACAATATTTTTATTAATAATTGCTCTTAGAATTAACCTTCTTTCTAAATTTGAATTTTCTTAAGACTAGTTTATGGATGTAACCTGTCTTTTCTGGCAGCCCCAAGGAGCTACAGATGAGAATATACTTCTTCATAGGCAATTGCAATTATCTTTAGAGAAGGAAGGTGCATTCCAGTATTCTTCCTATTCAGAAATAACTCCAAAATTAAGTGAAGAAGGTTTAGAATACAGACAGGAGAAAGGGAAGGTTATATGTAAACCTGTTTTTATATATTAATCAAAAAAATACACTAATATAAAGGAAAATCTTTACCATGTATTTTGCATTTTGGCTCCAAAGACATAAAAAAGCTAGAATAGGGTAAAAGGCACATCCATGACTTCCTGCCTCCCTCCTTCCTTCTCCCTCTTTCCTTCCTTCCTCCCTTTTTCAAAAAGTACTTAAACCAAAAAAGCATAGTGGGCAGAGGTTACCCTGGGAGGAGGATGCTTACACAGAAAGCATATGTTAGGAGTGTGTTTTAGCAGAGTGAGCTTTTTAACTTTGGAATAACTGAGGCCTGATTGTGGTATTGGGAAAGTATTTAAAATTTGTGGATCTCAGTTTTCTTATTTGTAAGATTGAGTTTTATGATCACTAAGATCAGGAAAATGAACTTCTGAACACTCTATGAACTTCTGTAACAAAGCACATTCTTTTACAAAAAAATTGGATAACAAAATATTTCTAGCAGAATAAATAATATCCTTTTTTTGAAACTGAACTTTAGAGACAATGGGAAGATGTTATAGACTGATTCACTACTTATTCCAACCATCTTTCCCTGTGTTTCTCTAGTATGGTGGCTGGGAAAATAAATAAATAATAAATAAAGAGAAATAAATCTTGTGAAGACATTTTGGGCTGGATGGTTCTTTAAGAAAACAAATGATGAAAGATCAGAAATTTATTCAAAACTACAAAGAAGAAAAAAATTTAAAACAAATTAAAAAAGGAAAAAGATTTTAAAAAGGAAGACATTTTATTTGCAAACAGCATTGATGATGTGACACAATTGTGACCAGTGAGAACTGCACAGAAATCTCTGAGAAAGTCTTTGTTTTCCTGATACAGGTGTCACCTGTTGCCTTTTCTTACTGTGTAAAAAGATAGAAAGTAGAGTTGATTGCTGGAGCTGCAACAGCCATTTTGTGATAATGCAGGAAAAGTTACTAAAATTACAAAATCTTGGCCTTTTGTTCTTGAGCCACCAAACCAGTATCAGCAGCTTTGTAACTTTAGATTTCTTATGTTAAAATTAAATAAATAAAATTTAAATTTAAATAATTAAAATTTTAATTTTAATTTTATTTTTAATAAATAAATAAAAATTGAATTTGTTTAAGCCACAGTTCAGAAAGATTTTTCCTGTTTTAGCAAGCTATAACTCTTAGAGGGGCTGAATGGATTCTTTTAAAAGGATACTAAAATTTGTATGTTTATTCATATGGCAAAGAACATTATCCAGCTGGTTGAAAACTACACATTCAAAAGCCAACATTAACTTAAATTTTAACATCATAAGGTAGCATTATATCAGAGATGAAATATAATCCAATGATTAGTTCAAGCATATTGAAAAACAAACTATAAATAGCATTCATTTATTCATGTTTTTCTTCTAATTTACTTGGTTCATTTACTCTCTCTTCTACCATTGTCTTATGTCTTTTTTTTTTTATTGAATCATAGCTATGTACATTAGTTCAATCATGGGGTATAGTGTGTGGGCTTCACATACAATCTGAGATATTTTCATCAACCTGATTGACATAACATTCATGAGATTTTCTAATTTACTATGTGAAAACATTTTTGATCCGTATTTAGAAGTTTTCTCCTGACCCTTCAAATATATACCACAAGTGTGATCTCACCCTTTGTCCTATCTCCCCCCACCCTCTCCCTCCCCTTCCCTCCCTCTCCCCTTTCCCCATCTTCCTGTGCAATAAATGGGTTGTAGCCTTCACTTGAAAGATAAAGAATTTACCTCATATTAGGGGTGTATATATTGGATACTTTTTCTTCCACTCTAGAGATGCTTTGCTAAGGTGAACATGTTCCAGCTCCATGTATGTAAATATGAAAAAGGAAAAGTCACCATCTTTCTTTAAGGCTGCATAATATTCCATGGTATACATGTACCACAGTTTATTAATCCATTCGTGGATTGATGGGCTCTTGGGCTTCTTCCATGACTTAGCAATTATGAATTGGGCTGCTATAAACAATCTGGTACAGATATCTTTGTTGCACTGTGATTTTTGGTCATCTGGGTTATACCCAGTAAAGGAATTATAGGGTCAAATGGCAAGTCTATTTTTAGATCTTTGAGTATTCTCCAAACGTCTTTCCAAAATGTATGTATTAATTTGCATTCCCACCAGCAATGTAGAAATGTTCCCTTTTCTCCACATCCACGCCAACATCTCTGGTTTTGGGATTTCATCATGTGGGCTAATCTTACTGGAGTTAGATGATATCTCAAGGTAGTTTTGATTTGCATTTTTCTGATGATTAAGAATAATGAGCATTTCTTCATGTGTTTGAAGGCCGTGAGCCTGTCTTCTTTAGAGAAGTTTCTTTGCAGATCTTTTGCCCATCCTGAAATGGGATCTCTTGTTCTTTTTTTGCAAATACGTTGGAGTTCTCTGTGTATTCTGGTTATTAAGCCTTTGTCAGAGGCATAACTTGCAAATATTTTTTCCCATTCTGAGGGCTGTCTGCTAGCGATACTTACTGTGTTCTTGGCTGTGCAGAAGCTTTTTAGTTTCATCAGATCTAGTAGTGTATTTTTGATACTGCTTCCATTGGTTTGGGGGTCCTCCTCATGAAGTATTCACCCAGGCTGATACTTTTAAGAGTGTTCCCCGCACTTTCTTCTAGTATTTTTATAGTTTCATGTCTTATGTTTAAATCTTTAATCCAATGTGAGTCTATCTTCATTAGTGGTGAAAGGTGTGGGTTCAGTTTCCCAGCACCATTTGTTAAATAGGGAGTTTTTTCCCCACTGGAAGTTTTTAATTGGCTTGTCAAAGATCAAATAGCGGTAATTATTTGGGTTTATCTCTTGGTTCTCTATTCTGTTCCAAACATCTACCTCTCTGTTTTTGTGCCAGTACCATGCTGTTTTGATCACTATCGATTTATAGTACAGTCTCAGGTCTGGTAACGTGATCCCCCCTGCTTTGTTTTTATTTGTAAGTAATGTCTTGGCTATTCGAGGTTTTTTCTGGTTCCATATAAAATGAAGCAATATTTTTTCAAGGTCTTTAAAATATGACAATGGAGCTTTAATAGGCATTGCATTAAAATTGTATATT
>CAUYON010014380.1:0-19341 GCA_963573935.1 Arctocebus calabarensis | reverse complement strand
GGTTAGATGATATCTCAAAGTGGTTTTAATTTGCATTCTCTGATGATTATGAAGATGAGCATTTTTTCATGTGTCTGTAGGCCATGTGCCTGTCTTCTTCAGAGAAGTTTCTCTTCAAATCCCTTGCCCACCCTGAGATGGAATCACTTGTTCATAGCCTCTCGATAGAAAATTAAAAGCAAATAATCTTGGATGTGTTAGAGATAAGGAAACCACATGTCCTGAAGACCTACTCTATTACCAGGCACACTGCCAGACTTTTAAATATGTCATTCACATAATTCTTTCCAGAAGAGTTAAGACAGATCTTATCTCCAATGTACAGATCCTATCTGAGATTTGTAAATATTAAATTGTTTGCCAAAGACCAAAGAATAAGGCAAAGCCCATGTTAAAACTCTTACCTCAACCTGCCAACTATTTGGGACTACAGGCTTACACCACCACATCTGGTGAAGTTTTCTATTTTTAGTACAGATAGGTTCTCACTCTTTCTCAGGTTAGTCTTGAACTCTTGAGCTCAAGAAATCAACCTACCTCAGTGTCTCAGAGTGTGGAGGATTACAGGCTAAGCCACACTCCTGTAATCCAAGTTAATCCTGATCCAAGTAAATACTCTTGATTATGGGTACCCACATCTGACCTCTTTTCTCTATCACCAAACTTCTTTCCATAATTATGGAAGCAAAATCATGCTTTACCCTCCAAGCACTTGGCACTTGAGTGATGCCCAAGTTTTACAATGTACTCACCCAAACAGAACCTGAACTTTGAAATTACTGCTTTCTCCTTCCTGATGACTCACCAAAATTCCCACCATTTTCATACAGCAGTGATAAAATATTAAGCTAATCACCATAGAAATATGAAACTAAATTACTAGCCTTAATTGTTTATCTTTAGGTAGAGAATAAAATGGAATTTGAGTGAAGATATTGAATTTATGTGCATGTTTGTGTGTGTATGTAAGGGAGGGATTATTTATTGCCAATTCACATATAATGCACAGATACTCAACCATACACACACATTCAAAGATGTTTTTTCCATAGTTCTGTGTAAGAAAAAAAAAATCCCTACTAATGAGATTTGAAGGATAGGTGTCCTTGATCCAACTGCTGAGCCATCAAAGGATTCTAGATCAATCCTTTGTGTTAAGGATTTAACAGAAGGATTAACCATTTGTTAAAACCATGGTTATCTTTAGAAGAATGAGAAAATGTAGACAGCAAATAATCTGTTGTTAAACTACTGAATTTTGATCTCCCCTGAGGAGCACCAAGAAAGAGATTCAGAGAAGAAAGTTTCGAAAATTTATTGTCACAAACACAAGTGTTTAATGATGTCACTCACATTTTGAAGAGCACATCATTATGAAATATGAGCTAAGAGTCTACTTTCAAAACATTGGCAGAAAAATAATTGCTGAAACTACTATAAAAGGATACAATTTTGAAAGATAAAATGTATTTTTATGTTCTTTGTATCAAAAAATGAAAGGCAAAATGGAGAGTTGATGCTTTGCAGAGTTTGATATGATGCCCTTTCTAAAGGTGAAGAGGGAAATGACACTTAGAGGGAACAGTAAAGTAAATGAAATATAATAAATACTAAAATAAATTCAGGAAAATATGCTTCAATGCCAAGAACTTGAGAACACTTAAGAATTTGAAAGACAAGAATAAGCAGGGTATTATCGTAATGATTTATGAACATGCAAAAGAGCAAAAGAAAAAGATCTCTTCCCAGTGGTCTGAATAAACAGAGAAGTAGTCAATTAGATAAAGTAAATCTTAAAAAAAAAACAAAACCCTGCCATTGTTCCCAGCTTCCAAGCACAGCTGCATATCATTTTCACCAAATATTATTAAAAAGTTAAACAAATTATATTTTGAAAAACACTAAAAGTGCTTTTACATTAAAATTCCAATATGGTGTCTACACCCAGAGTAGCTATTGCCTGCTGGTTACAGTGGCTAGTAAATCCTATTTGTGTAAGTTTTCATTGCCACTGAAATGACGAAGGACACTGCAGAGCCATTTGATCCAGCTCAATCCAGCTCATTACTGCAACTCCTATACCATCCTCAGTTCACCCTCACCCCATTCCTTCCACTATTCTTGGTCCCCTCAGCCCATTTGATCAACTCATCCAAAATCCAAATTCATGACTCCTGACTTCTTCTGCATCTACCCTAATGACAAACTTGAGCAAACTCCTATAAGCACCATCTGCCCAGGGTCTGGCAATGGCTCTGTCTAAAATACTCAATTTCAAAATCCCACTCTTTGATTATAATTCTGCATCCTTTTTACTCTTCTTCTGGGTCATTTCAGCTGTACCTGGGATTTACCTCATTCAGGTTTCTGGTTCAACACTGCCACCCCTTTCTCCCTGTCCATCAGCTTCCTCATCTTCCCTGCTCTACAACTGGCTTGACCTCCGGAGTTCCTCTTTACCCACTCACACTGTTCCATTCCCAGACAGAGGACCCAAGGAATTCAACCCAATACTTTGCTGTTTCCATACCTGGTTTCCCTGTGAAATATATTACCTTGACAAACATGTCCACTAGTTTTGGCTGGATCTAAGTGGACTTGGCATCCCTTTATCAGCTGTCAAGACAATGGTATTCTACTCCTCAGAGTGTCCATACAAAATCACTGTCATCTTCAAAGCTTTAGTTAGTGATGTGCTAGTAAATGTTCAGTCAACACCTTTGAAAATTGAAACAAATACATCCTGACCTGTAGCATTTGCTGATTTTCAAGCTGTAAATGCTTCTGCTGTGGCTGATTTCAAGCCACTAATGTGATGTCTCTGAACACAGAGGAGTGGAGCCTCATGAGGCAAGCCAGGCCTTACTGTGTCTTCCACCAGATACAACTTTGTATATGTTCTCAGACACAACAGACATAAATAATCTCAAGAGCATAATTAATGGCAAAATGTAGTAACAGAATTACAAAGGCATGACTGTTTGAGTATTTATTGCCTTCACATTAATATAATTTAACTATACATGTATATAATTTACATTTTAATAATGGCCCTGTTTAACAACTGCCTCTCAAATTTTCTGAAAACTTTAGATCTCCCATTAATGAAACTTAAAACATCCCTTGCCCCCTAACTCTTTGTCTATTGAACCACCTGATTTTTTTATACTCACATATCATTTTTATCAGAAATTTCATAGAGATAAGAGTCTTAATTAGAATAATGGTTTTCATATCCTCACCCTCAATTCTTGTTTTTTTCCTGAATTTTTTTTTCTGACAATTACTATGGAGAAAAGACATTATTCACAACCAAAATGTCAAACTTCAAGGATTTTTCAGTTCTCAGATTACTTTTTTTTTAATCCTTGGAGCGTTTGACCCTATCTCATCTTCCTTCTCTCTTAAATTTCCTTTCCTGCTAGCTGCTGTTGGGCTGTAGGCATTCTGTGAACTTGTAGGAGAATGGGCAGGGTACGCTGTATGAACATCCCTACAAGGACCAGGTGGTCAAACTGGCCTCTCTAAAGCTGGAAGGTTGCTGAGTGAGTAAACTAAGTATTTGCTCCAAATGAGTCTTGGGGTAGTCACAGTCTTTCCAGCTTTAGTGGATAGAGAAGCTCCTCCTGTTACCATACGAGGGGGCGACAACCTGGTAAACTAGCTCCTGGGCCTCTCATCACTTATGGGGTTGGTGCTACTTGTCGTGACACCAGAGCTAGCCTGGAGACCCAGTACCTACACAGAAAATAACACACTAAAGGCAACCCGCAAAGGAGGAAGATACTCAGAACTGAGTGTTTTGAGTAAGTGGGTGACGCTTATTGAAATAGAACTATGTTGGGGCCAAAAGCACCGCTAGAATAAAAGCAAAGATCACTCAAGCAGATTCAAAGTTATTCTCTCTCTCTCTCTCTCATACACACATACACTCAGAACAATGCATGTTTACAAAACACTGGTGATCTGACATTAGCTCACTATCTCAGTTTTCTTTCTCCAAAACTCAACTCATATATGTGGCTACATATATGCAAATCTACAAGAAAGGTGATATTGTAGACATCAAGGAAATAGTTACTGTCCAAAAAAGGCATGAGACATAATTGTTACCATGGCAAAACTGGAAGAGTCTACAGTGTTACCCAGCATGCTTGGCATTGTTGTAAACTCACAAGTTAAGGGCAAAATTCTTGCCAAGAGGATTAATGTTCATATTGAACATATTAAGCACTCTAAGAGCTGAGATAGCTTCCTGAAAGACATGAAGGAAAATGATCAGAAAAAGAAAGAAGCCAAAGAGAAAGGTACCTGGGTTTAGCTGAAGTGCCAGCCTGCTCTACCCAGAGAAGCTCACTTTGTGAGAACCAAGGGAAAGAGGCCTCAGCTCCTGGAACTCATTCCCTATGAATTCATGGCCTAATAGGCAGATAGCACAGCACACAGGAGAACCAAGAGAACCAGTAGAACAGTGACATAAGCTGCTGGAGCCTATTTATTCCCCATGAATTCATGGCATAATAGGCAGACAGCACAGCACACAGGAGAACCAAAAGACCCCATGTAATTATAATATAAGGTGCTGGAGCCTATTCCCCATGAATTATGCAATAACAGTCATACATAGCTTTGTCACATTCAATGGCAAGGTGCCTCCCGGCCCCACTGGAACCTTTCGTATATGAATTCATGGCATAATAGGTTTTAAAAAATAAAAGAATAATAATGTACAAATAAATAAATTAATAAAAATTAAAACACAACCCAGGAGATGTTTCTAAAGAAACAAGGAGGTGGTGCATTCTAGAACCTAATATAACAACTATGAGAAATGCAGGGGTAGGTAAAATGTGGTTAGGTTCTTACATGAAAGATGACTTTGAGTAGGAGAGGACAGCATGGCACAGGCTGGTATGGAAGATAACATTAAAAGCAAAGCTAGAGAGCAGGATAATTTTACATGTTGGTAGAAAGGCAATGCCAATCCAGAAGGCAGTCTAGCCATCACAGTGAAATTAAGTCTTTGACTATCCCATGACTCACCAACCCTGGATCAGGACTGCAGGATGCAACTATGTGCGTGTACCCCAGGGGGGATCTTCTCATAGGGTTACACAACGTAAACTTGAGTTTTATGAATATAAAATTACTTGATTAAATATGAAATTGCTCAAGTTTTATAGATATGCAAACTTTAAACAACTGTTAAACTGTTAAATGTATAAATAATTTAAAGATAGAATGAATGTGTTGGAAAACCTTTTGATATTTATACATATAATTAATTAAAATAGGTGTTTATATACAATTTCAATGAAAGGGCAAAATAGGGAAAATCGTTATATCTAACCTACATTTTAAAAAAAGTCATTTACTGTGATTAGAAATCTTTAAAAATATAAGGAGGTAAAAAACCCAAATATATCATATGTGAAATCATGTGCTTTCTAATCTTGTTTCTTAAATAACTTTGTCTTGACCTGTTAGTGAGAATTTTTCCTCTGACCTCTCATAATTCAATATCCTGAAACCAGAAAAATGTCTGTTTCCATCTGTTCCACTTAGAGTGATCAATACTTAGTCAAGTTCATGAATAATAATGAATATCTCCCAGAATGTGTTTTGCCCAATTTTGGAACATAATTTTGTCCAAGATCAGGACCTTGACAGAAGGGTATCTGCATTTTCATTTTATTTTTACAAGGGATGTGGGAATGCTGACTATCTACTTTTTACTTTTTCCCCATATTATTGCTTTGTAAAGGGAAGCATTCTGCCACAGTGAAATAGACATGTGTTTGAGAAAATTCTCCCTTTAGGCCCAAACATGGGCTAACTTCAATAAATGAAAGTGGCATAGTTTACAGAATTGGTTTCTCACTAAGTATTTAGTTGAATCAGCTTTTTAGATGCTTTCAGATTTTTAAGAGATACAAAAGAAAAAGCATTCTTCCAACATCAAGAAAACACTTTTCCACAGATAATTGTCTCATTTAATTTGCATTCCAATGAATACCAAACTGAAAAATACCAATGCTCAGGAGGCCAACCAATGGAAGACTTCCTATCAAGTAATAAAGTGATAGGAGAAATAAAGAAAGAGAAGATGGGCTGGGAGGAATGACTCTGTGGAGCTGATGGTTTGGTTGCAAATTCCCAAGTTCAACTTATCAACCATTCTTCCTGCTTTACTACTAGTTCCTCTTCCCCCGGGGGGGGGGGGAGTGGGGTGGGGGGAACTTTCAGACAGCCTAAGAAATCAGCCAACAAACCTCATTATTGATAGCGTCAGGTGGTAGATCAATGCTGGAGGAAAATCAATGGTAAAAATATTTTTCAGTGGTGCATACAGATGAAGCCTCAGCAGCATTTCTTGATGGAAACCACAGAAGTCTGCAGCCACCCACCAAGAGTCACTGTTTAATAGGAGGCAAGAATTTACCTGGTGCTTTAGAGATACAATTTACCCATATATTTACCCTGTGTTATAGAATCTATAACTGCTATAAACAGTCAAGGTAAAATGGAAGGAAGGGAGGGAGGGAATGAGGGAGGGAGGGAGGAAGAAAGGAGAGGGGGAAGGAAGGAAGGACAGAAGGGAGGGAAGGAGGAAGGGAGGGAGGGAGGGAGGAAGGAAGGAAAAAGACTGGCAGATTCCACTACAAATGAAATGTAATTGCTCATACACTGGTTTGTTTCATTGATAGTTTCTACATATATGCCCATTTAATAAATTCAAAGACTGGAAAGTTTAAGAGTTGGAAGCTATTCCTAATTTTAAAAGAGCATATAAATTTTTCATATGAAGAAGATATGTAAAAATAATTTCCACTGCATGGAAAGATGAAATTCTAGAAAAAAATTCCATATCAAAGGATCTTATTGAAAATGAGAGCCTGAAAGTGAAGCAATTCAGCCCCAAAGGCCTTACATTGTGTGAAAGTTTTCCTTCTAAATCATTGCCCAGCAAAGGTCAGAATTCTGCCCCAAAGCTTGTGGAAACTCTGAAGAAGTACCCTGATACAATTATTTCTGGGGGAAAAGGAGTAACCAGAGTCTGGTCTGGTTTGCAGGGAAAGCTGCAATTTCAGAAATGATGGCCAAAGAGGGCACTGGTTAAACAGTGGCATGTGAAGAAAATCCAAAGGAGGATTTTGGCTACTTATGGCTACCAGGTGATGACAGCAAGTGCAGAAGCCCTGACTGAGCAGTGAGTGGCCGGTGAGCATGAGCTCTAGTTCCCCATTTGCACGGATGTCTTGTGGTGCTCTGGGAGGAGGCCCGATAATGTTGTGCATGTACCTGTGAAGCTGTTTCCGAAGGAGGGCATCCCCAAAATTGTATAACATGTCAGGAGCCAAAACACTGGGATCTGCCCTTGGATGTAAGTTGCCCAGGCAATACCACAGGAATAAAAGTGCTCGTTGGTAAATAAAAGAGAACCCATAACTTTGTCAGAAAAGTATCCTTATCAGAGAGAAAAAAAAATCTTCTCAAGATAGTTTATATGACTTTCACCAAGTAGAGGAAATGAAAAACACTATTTCACTATTTCAAGAGGAAAACAGTAGATTTTCTAAAAAGCCTTCATTTGCTTTCTCAAAAGAGAGGAAACGACTTCATTTCTGAGAAATTCATTCTGAGAAAGGAAATGAACCTTAGTTTAACAAGTATCGGAGTAATTTTTAAACTTTATAATTTATCTCCATTTTCATTTGTATCGTATATAGGTGGCTTCCATAGATTGACTAGTAAAACTCTCAATGTTGTCTTTAAGGATGTGAATAAAGGGGAGACAGCTTATGTCCCTCCATGAGATAATTTTAAACAGGACTAGAAATGGCTGGCAGTAGAAACCCAAAAGAGGGAAATAAGCTGATATAGTCCAGGGGCTCTAGGGAAGATATCAGCAAGGGCGGAGGAAGTTACATCCAAGGGGCTGAAGACCCCACCGCCAGCAACCACACGCATTTCACACTCAAGTACACCCACCAAACTACCGTTGACTCGCATTCCAGAATGCTTCAACAAGAGTTCTTCCTGTCGCCTTTTCTATCCCACTGCTACTCCGTTCCAAGACATTACTGTTTCTTGTCTGATTTCTTTTCAGCAATGCCTTAACTCTTCTTCCTAATTCTAGTCCTCCACCTCCCCCCTCAACCCAGCCTGTTTTCTGCAGACTCACAGTAATATTTTTAGAATAGAAATTAGATCATGCCAGTTTCTGTTCAGACTAAAATCAAATCCTGAAAATGGCACCCGGTTCCTTTGTGGTCTTTATTGTCCAATCTACTCTTCTTGCTGCCATATTTTTACCTCTCTCCCCCTTACTTCCCCTGCCCCAGCAACACTGGCTTCCTTGCTATTCCTGACAGGAGCAGACGCGCTCCTCCCCTAGGGCTTTGGACTTGCTACTCCACCCAGACATCCACATGATATTCCTTCTACTTCAATGGTGAGTCGCAGGTCACCTTTTAACCAATGCCCCCTTTGGCCATCATAGCTAAACTCACAGGTTTCCTTTCAACATTCCCTACCTCTACTTAGTGATTTATTTTGATGAATTTTTTTATACGTCATCTATAATTGTGGGGGGGCTGTTTGTTTTGTTTTGTTTTTTGCTTATTGTTTGCTACTGTACACTAAAATGTAAGGTGTAAAGGAGCAAAACATTTCATCTTTTCTTACTGCTCTATTGCCATTGCCTAGAATGAAATTGAACTTAGTAAATAGTTAATAAATATTTGCTGAATGAGCTAATGAATGACTGACCAGTAGGATGCAACACATGGGACTCACTGTGAGCTCTCTGTTGTCTTCAGTATAAACACAAACACTTTTTAAAGGCACCAAAAGTCCTTCATGACACATCCTCATCTGACTTCCTTAGCCTCATTGTTCATTTTCTTCCTAGAACTCTGCCATTCAATCAGGGAAAACGCTCTGTCCATTATTTTCTTAACACACCAGGTACTTTAATGCTATAATGTCTTGAACACATTGTGCCTTCTGCCTACAGTACATCTTTGTATCTTCTCATTTTTTCACTAGTCAACACCTGCATATTTCTAGAGACCAAATTCCAGTGTCTTTTCCTTCTGTGAAATCATCTGTGACTCTTGCAGACAGAATTAATAACTTTCTGCTCAGTTTTCCCACAGTAGATTTTACAGGTCTCTTTTCAAACAATAAACTAATACCACAGTTATTTATACCCTAGCATGATATGCAGTGTCTTATGCATAATAAATAGTTGTTGACTAAAACGATATCTAAGAGTTTGACCTTTCTAGGCCCAGCAAATCACAACAATCCATAGTGTTCCACCACTGATTTCTTTCCAACAAGACCACAATCATCCAACTAACCCATAACCATATTTTTGTTATTGCTAATGACAATTAATCTCCATTAAATGCTCATTACATGCCATACATTGCTCTAAACAGTTTTTATGTCATTGCAAGAGTTTTCTTCATCAGACAAGTGGTAGCGGTTTCATCTGATATGAGAGTTGAGGAAACTGAGTTGTTAAAAATTTAATAAAGATTTGCTTTATGAAAATATGCTCTTTGAAAATAAACCTGAAACATTACCCAGATGAATATTTTACCCAGAAAGCATGTGCCAAGCAAGATGCTATCCAAATACACATCTCTCACTTTCTGTGTATCATTAGGAGAACATATCTTCAGAAGGTCTATAGTGTTAACCTGTGAGTAGAAAATTTCATAAAAGAGGCATTTCTTCCAACTGAATGAAAAGAATTCACTCCAAAGAAAGTAAGAATTTTAGCAGTGTTCCCATTCGGGCTTATTTCAAGAGATCACCTATTCAACTGCTGCATTGATCTCAAATAACCTTTGAAAGAGCATGTGAAAAAATCCAAAAGGAAGCCAGCATACAAAAGAGGATAGTGTTTTA
The DNA here is from genome assembly GCA_963573935.1 of Arctocebus calabarensis. Classification (NCBI taxonomy): domain Eukaryota; kingdom Metazoa; phylum Chordata; class Mammalia; order Primates; family Lorisidae; genus Arctocebus; species Arctocebus calabarensis. The sequence goes on along the minus strand of CAUYON010014380.1, from coordinate 9,417 downwards.
AGAAGGACTACTTTGTAAATGATTGCAGAATGAAAGGGGAACAATATTGTTTATATTTAACAGTTCAAAATCACTCTTTGATTTTAATTTCACTGAGGGGGAAGAAAATTAGAATTTGAAAATTAGTTTGGGTTTCTGGTTTCCAGTATAGCATGTTAGGAGGTTAAATGTTGTTACTCCATCCTAACAACAAGTAAAAATTTGAACAAACTGACAAATCAACAACTCTTATTCATCAGAGGAGTGAGTGAAGTTGTAGGGAAAACCACTGCCTCCAAATTAGAGAGACAGATAAGGAAATACAGAGAGTCACTGTAGATCAAAGCAGAAACACCCGAATGCCAGGATAAGAAAACCTAAACTATAATTAATTAATTACTTCAGCTCAGTGTGGACAAGTCTGAGAGTCAAGCACCCCAAGGCACTCTAGTTATGGGGGAAGGGTCACTACAATTTTGTGAGTTTTAATTTTAGGAGCTAAACTAGGTTTTCACAGTAAATATTTGGACAAAAATCCTCTAATGCTCCTAGCAGGGACAGAGGAAAGGTAATCATTTTGAAACACATAATAGCATTCTTTTTTTCTTAATAAACCCTGTCCTCAATAGAAACTACTTACACCTAAACAACTGGATTTCTTTTATAGCTTAATCACTTGAGGGAAGGGACATAGCCAACTCCAGCCCACTCTAGCCATCACATCTTACCTACAGAGATTTATAATCAAATAAATTTGTCAATTTGATTTATTTATAATTTTTATTACTTATTTTCTTCTGCCTACTATGGAATTATTTAACTTTTATTTTTAGTTGCCTAATTTGAAAGCTTAGGTTAAATTAGACGTTTTTTTCTTTTCTAATGTATGCATTCAGTGCCATAAATTTCCCTCTATGCACTGCTTTCTCCTCAAATGTTGACAAATTCTGCCTTCATTCTCATTTAACTTCAAATATTTATAAGTTTCTGTTGAGAAGTCTTCTTTGACTCATACATAATTTAGAAATGTGTTGTTTAACCACCAAATCTTTTGTAATTATTCTGCCCTCTTTCTATAATTGATTTTAGTTTGTTTCTTTATATTTAAAGTAGTTTTTTTGTAGAATTAATATAGTTAATTTAAGATTTTTGATCCAGTGCAATGATCTGTCAATTAATTAGCGTGTTTATATCATTGATTATTGAAGTGATTTCATTAGTTGACTTTCAAGTTGCACGATAGCCCAATACAGACAGTGCAAGAATCTTATAAGAACAAAGTTATACCAAATCCTCTCTCCTGTCTCTTACATTATTGCTGTCTCATTTCATTCATTATAAATAGGCGCATAAACACACACTCATAAACATAAACATATATAATGAAATAAATGTTCATATTGCTATTACTTTGAACAAACTCTTATCTCTTAGATTACATCAGAATAAGAAATACAAAAGGTTTTATTTTACTTTCGCTGTTTCTTCTCTGATGCTCTTCCTTTCTTTATGTTCATTTCAATTTCTGACCTGTACCATTTTCCTTCTATCTCAAGAACTTCCTGTAACCCTTCTTTTAAGGCATTATACTTGTATACCATGGAATATTATGCAGCCTTAAAGAAAGATGGTGACTTTACCTCTTGCATATTTACATGGATGGAGCTGGAACACATTCTCCTTAGCAAAGTATCTCAATAATGGAAGTAAAAGTATCCAATGTATACAGCCCTAATATGAAGCAAATTTATATCTTTCATGTGAAGGTTACAACCCAGTTATTGCACAAGAAGACAGGGAAAGGGGAGAGGGAGGGAAGGGAAGGGAGAGGGTGGGGGGGAGAGAGGATAAAGGGTGAGATCACACTTGAGTTGCATCTTTGAAGGGTCAGGAGAAAATTACTAAATGCAGAACACAAATGTTTTCACACAGTAAATCTCATGAATGTTTTGTTGAAAAGGCGGATGAAATTATCTCAGATTGTATATGAAGCCCGCACACTGTACTACATGATTGAACTATTTGGCACAGTTATGATTCAATAAAAAAAAAAGAAAAAACAGACCCACATAAATATAGTCATCTGATCATTGACAAAGGAGAAAAGTCTGTTCAATAGGTAAACTACAGTCTTTTCGACTAATGGTGGTGGAATGACATTATTTACATTAAAAAATGAATCTAGATACACAACCTATTTCCTTTAAAAAACTAGTTCAAACTGCATCATATACCTAAGTGTGAAATGCAAAACTATAAGCCACACAGAAGCTAACACAAAAAAAAAGTCACGGAGATGACTTTGTAGATACTACACTGAGGTTATGATCCATTACAGAAATAATTGGTAAGCTACATTTCATTACAATAAAAATATCTGCTCTACAAACGATGCTGCCAAGAAAATAAAAAGACAAGCCATAGATTTAGAACAACCTTTTTTAAAAGACACATCTGACAAAGAAGTGTTTTATGATACAAAATATATAAATAACTCTTAAAACTCAACAGTAAAAGAAGCCCTGAACAGATACCTCTCCTAAAAAGAAACACAGATGAAAAATGAGCATATGAAAATGCATTCCACATTATAATCTGTAGAAGATTACAAATTAAAACAGCAATGATATACCATTATATCACTATGAAAATGGAGACAATGCAAATCACTAACACCACAAAATACTGGGCAGGAAGTGGAGCAAACGAAACTCTCATTCATTGCAGACAGAAATGAAAAACTGTACAGCCATGTTGGGTAGACAATTCGATAGTTTCTTACAAAACTAACCATGTTCTGTTCATATGGTCCAGTAATCATGCTCCTTGGTATTTATCCATATGAAACAAAAATTTTGATCTACACCAAAATCTGCAAATAGATGTCTACAGCACCTTTACTCATAGTTTCCAAACCTTAGAGGCAACTAAGATGCTCTTCAATAGATGAATGGACAAATAAACTGGGGTACATGTACATGGTAAAATAGTATTAAACACTGAGAAATGAACAATAAAGCCATGAGAAGATATAGATGAACCTTAAATAAGTAATACTACAGAGGGAAGCCAATCTGGAAAGGCCACATAGTATATAATTTCAATTATATGATATTCTGAAAAAGACAAAACTATTAAGACAGTAAAAGGATCCCTGTGGTTTCCATGGGTGGGGATGGGGTGAGAAATTAGTGGAACACAAAGGATGTCGAGGGCAGTGAAACTACTCTGTATGATTCTAAAATGATGGATTCTTGTCAATACATGTTTCCCCAAGCCCACAGGATGTGAAAAACTTCCTCAAATATAGACTATGCACTTCAGATGATAATGTAGGTTCACTGATTGTATCTAATGGACCACTGGAGCATTGAATACTGATGGAAGGGATATGCATGTACGGAAAACATTTGTATCTTCTATGAAATTTTGTCATAAACCTACAACTTATCTAAAAAAGAGCCTATTTTAAAGGAGCTGTTGAGCACCAATTTCATCCACAAAATTCAGTTAATACTTTACAACTATTCATTCAGGAAAAAATCAGAAGACGTACAACTGTCTTCTTATTAGGAATAAAAATCTTAGTTAGATATGGTCCTCTTGGAACCAGGCTTTCTGTCTGCCCACATGTCTGTGTTTGCCACAAGACATATCAATAAATGAGATTTTTACAGAATGCAAACCTTCTCTTTAGTTTCTGGTAAACTGGCTTTAAAACATTAGTTATGGGGCAGTGCCTGTGGCTCAAAGGAGTAGGGCGCCGGCCCCATATGCTGGAGGTGGTGGGTTCAAACCCAGCCCTTGGCCAAAAAACTGCAATATATATATATATATGTGTGTGTGTGTGTGTGTGTGTTATAATGAAAAAGTGTCTACCTTTCAATTCTTAACTGTTGAAAGAGAAAATTTCAGATCCCATGGAACAGCATGAGATAGTTAGGCAGCATACTCTGGGGAGTATGGATTTTGGATTATGCCACGACAGATGGCTTTTCCGTGATTGAGGTGAAAGGTGGAACTAACCCAGGAGATGAACTCTTGGGTAATTCCATAGATAAACACTTTCAGAGCAGAACTGTAAGCATGGTGATTCTCCGAAGAAAATATAAGGTTTTTTCTTTTTTCAATCCTTCTGATTAAAAGTCATCAGAAAACTTCTGGAAAATGAATCTGGAAGATTGAGAAGATTGCAAGAGACTTAAAAAGAACTTGGGTATTGGAAAGATATAGAATTATTCTCCCATAGTTTTATTCTGGACTATCCTTACCAACAAGGTTTACTCAGAGAAAAGTTTCCACTCTGAATAAGGTACAGGAAGCTGCAGTTTAGCACAACTCAGGTAACTTCAGTACCAAGTCCAAAAGTCCCTGGTAGTGAATTTACATTCAAAACTTTGCTTTAGGGAAAGCCATAACTACTGTGATTTAAAATATCTATTGTGAGACAAACAGGTTTGTAGTAAATGATATTTAGCTTATAAATGTAAACACCGCCTTCCCTTTCACCATCAGTCACCAGTGGCCTTTTGTTGTTGTTGCTAGCTAAAGTCATAAATAAGCTTGTGAAGAAAAGCCATGTTGGCATAGACTGAGAAGTTATTTTTCTCCCACTGTGTCTTCCTGCAGAATTCATTTTCTCCATGTAACACAAATTAGCCATCAAAATAAGAGTGAGAAGCCTGTCTTTGCAATGAATTACTCATTTAACATACATATATGTGCATGTGCACAAGTACACACACACCCCTCCCATACAGAAGAACAACATAAATTCGCTGTTACAGCTCTGTGCCTTTCTAGAGACTCTCAGGAATCCAATCCATGGTATTTTGAAGAAATCTGTTTCAAGATGGTTAGCTACTTACAGAAGAGCACAAAAATTATAAGGAATTAAAGTAGGTCACCATGAAAACAAATGGATATCTACAAAAACTTCCTTTGAATCAGAAGATCCAATGATGACGGCCCTAGTGAGCTTGAAGACAGGTGATCAGACCAAGACAGCTCCAGTTAGTTCTGAACGTGTATGGCTTACATACATAATGTTCTGATTTTCAATAATACTTTATATAATATTCTCCTTTTTTCCTGCATTTTGATTGTTTTCTCAGCTATATAATTCCTGGTTCAGCAAATATTTACTAATAGAGGTATCACTAGAGTGGGGTTTCTTTCAGAAAGTCCTAATCATCTGTGGTCGCAGCAAACTCATTAACATTTTCTCTTTAATTATGATCTGAAGGGATGTTTGTGGCTTGTGTCTTTATGGCTGATATTTCTCTTTGTTGATACTGATTTCCACAACTACTAAATGTGCCAATTAAAGTGGGGACAAATAAGGAATAATATAAATAAAACATCAAAACGTAAAACATTATGCCCATAATAAGTGAATACTTTGGGGGGTAATGTGATGTATATTTTGATAGCAACTTCACCGAGAAAACTCATTTCAATATTATTTTTTGTTTACTTTAAGTTTTCAGTTATTAAAATTCACTAATGATTATAAAATCATTTACCAGTCCAACCAGCCTCCTATGATTTTCACTGGGGAAAAGAAAAATTACCATCTGCAAGCTTCTATGATAGGGAAATCTCATTTGCAAAGCAACACGAGAAATGTTTATTTGGTGGGACTGATTAAAAGCATTATTAAATATTCATCAACTCCTCCATTTCCTTCCTCCTTCTTCTTTTATTCTACCAGCAACCCTGACTGATAAGGTCTTATAGTCTAGCACTTACATAATCAAATGCAAACACCTAACATTATAACCATAGTAAAAGGCATTCAGAAAGCTGTAGCAGAGACCAATAGCTTAAAGTTCTTTTCTTGTTTTTCATGGATAAGATACTACAAAAAAAAAAAAAAAAAGAATCTTATATTTCACAATAGAGCACTTTCCTTTTGTATAAACAAGGAAATACTTATCACCTCAAGTATTAAGTTTTGGATTCTTTTATTTTTATTTTTTTTTTCCTTCAACTTTACAGCAGACACTGAGATCATACAGGTGTGACTAAGGAATTACATCTTCAGTTCCCTTCAACAAGGTGACCACTCTGTAAGAACTCCAGTTCTCAGAAATAGTGACTCATACCCAGATCAAGCACATTAAAGGTCATGGAAGTAATGCCAGGAAAGGAGGTGGCTCTCTGCCAAAGCTCCTTTTCCCAGCTCATAAATGGAAACAATTTTCATGTTTCCAAATGAATACACACAGTTTTATTTACAAACCGTAGTGTTTTAACCATCCATAGGGTTGATATCACAAATGGAGAATTTAGCACACAAGGAGCACTAGGGAATTAAGGTTTGTTGATGGCCACAGGGCTAAAGTCAGGGCTTGACATGGAGCTAAAAACCAAAAACGTATTATATTATGCAACAATCATATTCTAATTCTCCTAGTATCATTTCCTGAAGTGAATGATGAGAGTAGAATATCATTAACAGAACCCTACAATTGAATAGGAAAACACAATGGAAAATAAAAGAACATTAAAGCTCTTGCTATATTCTATTAAGTATGAAAAAATTGAATGACTGGTGAATGACACTTTGCTTTTTTCCCGTGTTTAAATTTTAGTAACATGGTGGTATTGAACTTTTGAACTTGTGTCCACATGTATATCTTATTGACGAGTCCAGTTTTCACATTTTAAATAGGTGCCTGCAGTAGTGTCATGAGGGAGAGCATAGATCATTTCAAGTAAAAACTCATTCTCATTGAATTCACTACCTGAACGTGTGGTATTGGAGTTACAGAAAGGCTTGTATAAAAACAACTGGTACAACAGTTTTCATTTAGAAAATCAAATGTCACTAAAAATGACTATATTCAGCTACTTTAAAACTCTAGCATGCTTCATCCCTTTCTTTTCATCATCTCCCTCTTCCATTCATCTGCTTGCCACTTCCCTACTTTTCCTGGCAAAATTTTTCTGTACTTACCTTGAAAGTCATAATGGATCTGCAAAGAATCTAAAGACTTTGCCCCCTTGGATTCTTCTGTAATGAAATCACTGGTCTACACCCTCCTTTCTTTTCACATCCTATTCACCACTTCCTCTTTGATCTTTTCCTTTTCAGCGTATTTTTTTCCTAAGCGAATTTCAAATGCACGTGAAGTCTACACGTATTTGTCCATCTATTCTGTACTTGCAACCACAGAGACTGTGTGTTTAATTCAGTTTAAATTCAAGACCATGAATGTCAAGGAACCCACACTGGTGCTCAGAAAGAACTCTTACTGGATTTCACTTGTCCTTTAGCTAGTCAACCTTCCTGGGGCACTACTCTGTCCGTAATCTCTCATTTCTCACACCTCCAGTCTCTTCCCCCCCATTTCACCTCTCAACCAAAGACACTATTTCTATTTCACTGAGCAAATAGAAACAGGAGTAGTGAATTTCCTCAAGCTTCCTCTACTAGCCATCATAATCTATACTCATGCATTTGCCTTCCTCCCTGTTACAAGAGACGGATTCTTTGAGTATCATAAGGCTATCACTTCCACTTTTGCATTCAATCTCAGAAATTTTCATTTCCTTGGGTATAGTGCTTCAGGAATTTTCCCTTCTTTTATCTGACTTCATCAATATTTCTTTTTCCCTTGAGCCATGCAAATATGCTGCTGTTCCTTCCATAATAAAAATACAATAAAACATTTTCTTAGCTCCATGTTATCCTCTAAATCCTTTCTCTAATTTGGAGCAAAAATTCTCATAAGAATTATCTATCATCGTCTAATTTCTCTTTTCCCATTTTCTCATAAGTGCATTCCAGCTGTGTTTTTCTCCCACCACTTTACCAAAATAGTTCTTGTGGTCATGGATGATGGCCACAAAGCCAAATCTAGTGGTCAGTTCTCAATTCCTGTGTATTTCAGTCATCAGAAGCATTGGACCCAAGGAATCAGTTTCTTATACTTAACTTACTATTTGTGCTTGGTTTTCCTCTTGCCTCAGGTGAGGCAAACTACATTGTTGGTCCCTTCCTTCTTCCAACATCTGGAGCATCCCAGAGGTCAGATCTTTGTTCCTCATTCTAGCTACATTCTTTTTCTTAGAGAGATCATTCAGTCTCTTTTTCTTTTTTTTAAAGTTTACCAGGGATGAAACTACATTGGTTTATTATCACAAAACTATTATACTCATTATATCAATATCATTTTTAAAACGTTGATTTACTGTTAAGATTTTTTAAGTGGGTTTAATAAAAATGAATCATTCACATTTGGATTTTTATTAATGACAGTATATATGTATATATTTTTCAAAATAAGAATTAGTCTAATCTTCCTTAGTTTGCTGGTTTTTTCCAGCCATTTTCTTTTATAATTTCATTACATTTTTATTCATTTATTTATGTATTTATTTAGCATACATGAAACACTAAATACCTCAGAATGTGTTTCCCAAATGAAAGAACATTCTCTTACATAAACACAGAACAATTATCAAAATCAAGAAAGTAACATTGAGTGCGGAGCCTGTAGCTCAGTGGTTAGTGTGCCAGCCATATACACTGAGGCTGGTGGGTTCGAATTCAGCTGAGGCCAGCTAAAACAACAATGACAACTTCAACAACAACAAAAATAGCCAGGCATTATGGCAGGTGCCTGTAATCCCAGCTACTTGGGAGGCTGAGGCAAGAAAATTACTAAAGCCCAAGAGTTTGAAGTTGTTGTGAGTTGTGACGCTATGGCACCCTACCCATGGTGACAGCTTGAGACTCTATCGCAAAAAAAAAGTAAGTAATATTGAAATATACTATTAGCTAATCTATACCCCTTATTAGAATTTCATCAACTGTCCTAATGTATTTTATAGAAAATGAAAATTCCAGATCATGCATTATATTCTGCTGACATGTCTCTTTAATCTCTTTTAGGCTAAAACAGTTCCTCCATCTTTCTTTGTCTTCTGTAACCTTAACATTTTTATTTTTTCTAAATATTAATTAAGGTTCTTTCTAAATATTAATTAAGTGTTTTTGTTACAAGGATATCTTTTATAATGTTTAAGTCAGGGCTTTTGGTGTGCCTGTCACCAAAAATGTTCATTGCATCCAATAGATAAGTTTTCATCTGATACCTACCCTTTCACCTTCCCCTCTTCTTGGTTTTCATGTTCTTTATATCACTTTGTGCCTATGTGTACCCATCTATTAGCTTCCACTTATTAATGAAAACATACAGTGTTTGGTTTTCCATTTCTGAGATACTTCGCTTAGGGTAATTATTTCCAGTTCCCTCCACATTGACGCAGAGGACATGAATTTATTCCTTTTTTTTTTTTTTAATAATTTTATTGAATCATAATTATGTACATTGGTGCAATCACAGGGCATGATTCATATACATTCAGAAATATTTTGATCATACTGTTACAGATATCCTTCATGGCATTTCCTTGATCACTATATAA